>VKOC01019533.1:0-10920 GCA_009364415.1 Spea multiplicata | reverse complement strand
GTTTGCTTCCTGTCTGTTCCTGCCTGGATTTTATCCCTATTCAGATTGCTGATTGATGTATCCCTTCTTGCAGTCTTCCCCTTGGTCTGTGCCAATTGGGTACCTCAAAGAAACTCCATCACTTAAGACCAGATACGTCCTTAACACCTTGACCTAGCAGACACTTAAAGCTTCAGTCTATTCTGCTGAAATGTACTGTTTTGACTATTAAATGCACTATGGTGCCTAGTGTTGTTGAATGCTAAATGCCCACAATCTTCCAACAAATAACCCTTTAACCATGTAGAATTTTGCCTCATTCATATTTTTTACTGGCAGTGATAAGCTCTATGATAACATAAAATGCATTGATGTTTGATCAAGCTGAACAGCACCATCCATTCTAATAATAAAAGATGGAAATACACACTAGGGGTGTTAAGGATAAGATAATGCTTCACAAAATACACTATATGGACAAAAGTATTGCACAAATTCAATGAGGTCTTCAGACTGACCCATTTTCACAAATATTTGTAAATGCAGACTGCATGGCTAGGTGATTGATTTTATCCACATGTGGCAATGAGTCTCACTGAAACATCAAATTCAATAATTAAGAGGTGTGTCCCAATACTTTGGTCCATATAGTGTACAACAACTTCGGATTTTGTTTCCCTGATTGTTATTTTGCCTGTATCAAGCGTGTTGCTGATGACTTTGGATGTCCAGTGCTTTTGTGCTATGGAACCTGACACTTAACTGTTGCTGACATGACCCACAGAAGTATTTGTCTTCATTGAATTCAGCTTTAGAAGAACCAATCACATGTTGCATTAGTCAAGTGTTCCTCTTGCATGTTATGTCCTGTCTACCCTTTGTACAGCGCTATGGAATTTAATAAAACAATAAATAATAAGAATAAATAATACTAAAAACAGTTTCAAAGTGAGATTGTTATGCCTTTCAGCAAGTTTTTCTGTTATGTTGTGATACTTATTTACTGTGTTTCATTGTCCTTAGAGGTGCATTTAATATCTGTACCTAGTGACCTTTTGCATACCACAGCCTGGTAGTTTCATACTAGCTGGATAGACAATTGTTACTTGTGAGCCACTGTAGCTACCCATCATCCTAGTGGGCCAGGAAATCAGGTCACAGGAAAAGTGTCAGCAGCCATCTTACTTTAACAGTTAAATAGTTCCAGTACAGCCCCAGAGTCATCCAGCTCCATCTTGGTTATCAGCCTATCTGTAGCATCGCTGGTAGGTTCAATCCTCTTTCCCTAGTTAGACTAGAGTGTCAGGATTGTATACTTTATGTACTGTATATATTGATTGAATGTTATTTTCTTGTTCATAGTTTTACTCTAACTTCCCTACAATAAAAGTTGAAATGTGCACCCAGCGTCTGCCTCAATGAATTGTTAAGGGAGAAGAGTTTAGCTGCCTGTCTAATTATACCTCAACCACGTGTAAGGAGGACAGAACAGTAAAACAGCGGCTTCTAAACAGGCTAACACCGCTGCAAAACACCAGCAATAACTACAAGTTCTGAGCCTGTACTCAGGGACATCATGTCAGAACAATTTGAGACCAGATCTCACATGTCAGCTAGCTCCAGAAGCTCAAAGAGGTCAGTGGGCAGCAATGCAGCTGCCATTGCCCGCGCAAAAGCAGAAGCTGCAAAAGTGAGGGCTGCCTTTGCCGAAAAAGAGATGCAAATGAAATTAGAGAAAATGCAAATGGAGATAGAGAAAACACGCATTGAAGTTGCATTAGAGAAACTGGCTGTAGAGAGGGAAGCAGCAGCGGCAGTAGCTGAGGCAGACATATTAGAGGAACTAGCAAACCCCACCAGTGAGAGACTCAGCAACATACTTGAGATTAAACCAGATCATCATGACAATTCGCTGCTTACTTCAAAATATGTGCTACAACATGCTAGGTCAGATGACCGCCTTCATACAGCACCAGAAGCAGAATCAACCCCTGCCGAAAAGCCACAACAAAGTCCTGCCATGCAGCGATTAACCCCTGCTGACCACACACCCTACTTTAAACAAGAAAGTAATCCCATATGCAGCCAGCCTCCAGTGCAATCTACATCCAGACTACCAAATTCCTATGACACAGGCACCCACTTCAAAAAGGACGGATCACAGAGTAGCGATCACAGTGACAACCATGATTGCCCACGGAGTCCTCCTCACAACAGAGCATCTCCAGATCACTCACACAGAGAACAAGGTATGCCAGATTTTCTCAAGTTCTTTGCACGGCGTGAGCTGTTGATTAATGGACTCTCAAAGTTTAACGATCGACCTGAAGCCTATAGAGCATGGCGATCATCCTTCAAAAATACAATCAGAGGCCTAGATCTGTCTGCAAGCGAGGAGGCCGATCTCTTAGTCAAATGGCTAGGCAATGAGTCAGTAGAGCATGCAAGAAGGATCAGAGACATCAACGTCAATTATCCAAGCAGAGGACTGAACATGATATGGGAGAGACTTGATGAGTGCTATGGTTCCCCAGAAGCAATAGAAAATGCACTTTTTAAAAGAATAGAGCACTTTCCTAACATTTCTAACAAAGGCTTCCAGAAGCTAAGAGAATTAAGCGACCTGCTGATGGAACTCCAAGTTGCCAAAGCAGAAGGAGACTTGCAGGGCCTTGCATTCCTAGACACAGCCCGTGGTGTCAACCCCATAGTGAGAAAACTACCTTACAGCCTACAAGAAAAATGGGTTACCCAAGGCTCTAACTACAAGCAAAGGCACAATGTCTTATTCCCACCATTCTCCTTCTTCGTGGACTTTGTGCACCAACAAGCAAAGACTAGGAATGACCCCAGTTTTGACTTCTCATCATTTGACACTGCTTACCCAGGAACAAGTAAGCCTGCCTCAACCCGCATCTTCAAGGGCACATCTGTTGCAGTACACAAAACAAGTGTATCACCCACAGACCCTTCAAGTAAAGCTTACAGCACTGCAGAGACTGAAAAGACTTCAACAATAGACCCAGGCAGAGAGTGCCCCCTACACAAAAAACCTCACACGTTGCTGAAATGCAGAGGTTTCAGAGAAAAGGCTCTCCAAGACCGCAAAACATTCCTGAAAGAAAATAGTATTTGCTACAGGTGCTGTGCATCAACTTCTCATTTCGCAAAGAACTGCAAAGCAAGCATCAACTGCTCAGAATGTGACAGCAAGGAGCATAATACCGCTCTACACCCAGGTCCAGCTCCATGGACTCTCCCACCACCCTCAGACCAGACTGAAGAGCACAGCGGGGAGAAGAGAGACATAGTACCTCCCGTAGTGACACCCCAGTGCACCCGAGTCTGCGGAGAAGGTCTCCATGGTAAATCTTGCTCCAAGATTTGTCTTGTCACAGTTTACCCCATAGGCCACAAAGAAAAGACAGTGAAGCTGTACGCAATCCTGGATGATCAAAGCAACAGATCACTTGCTAGCTCAGCTTTCTTTGACATCTTCAAAATCAAGGGAGCCAGTTCTTCATACTCACTCAAGACTTGTATGGGTGTAAGTGAAGAAACTGGGAGAAGAGCCACCGGTTATCAGATTGAATCCATGGATGGCCAAACATCCCTGCCCTTGCCAACCTTGATCGAGTGCAATCAGTTCCCAACAGACAGAGATGAGATTCCTATACCTGAGGCAGCACTGCATCACAGGCATCTGAAAGACATAGCACATCTCATCCCTGCACTTGAACCCCAGGCTCAGATAGCACTTCTCCTTGGGAGAGACATCATCAGAGTCCACAAGGTGAGAGAACAAATCAACGGCTCCCATGACTCTCCCTATGCCCAGAAGCTGGACCTAGGATGGGTTGTCATTGGCGATGTTTGCCTGGGAAATGCTCACAAGCCTACCACTGTGAACTCCCTTTTTACAAAGACATTGGAGAATGGGCGTCCATCCCTTTTCCAGCCTTGTCCTAACAGATTCCTCATAAGAGAGAAGCCTGTTAATGTTGTACATTCTAGACTTACAAGAAGTATTTACACCAACCACCATCTCTTTGATGAAGGTGGAGATCATTTAGGATGCACAGTCTTCCAGAGGACAAAGGAAGACAACAAAATTGCCCCATCTATTGAAGACGAGAACTTCTTGAAGATAATGGAGCAAGGATTCTATAAAGATGAAGCGAACAGCTGGGTAGCACCGCTGCCTTTCAAAACACAGAGACCCCGTCTCCCTAACAACAGGGAACAGGCATTAAAACGCCTTTCCTCACTCAGACACAAATTTCAGAAGAAACCAGATATGAAAGAAGATTTCTTCTCATTTATGGCCAAGATATTTGAAAACAACCATGCAGAGGTAGCTCCACTCCTGAAGGAAAAGGAAGAGTGCTGGTACCTACCAATCTTCGGTGTTTACCACCCTAAGAAGCCAGGAAAGATCCGGGTGGTATTTGACTCAAGCTCCCAGCACAAAGGAGTCTCGCTCAATGATGTCCTCTTAACAGGACCAGATCTTAACAATACACTTCTTGGTGTCCTTATCAGATTCCGCAAAGAAGCCATCGCCATAATTGCGATATCCAACAAATGTTCCATTGTTTCCTGGTCAAGGAAGAGCACAGGAACTTTCTGAGATTTTGCTGGTTCAGAGATAATGACCCCGCTAAGGACATTATAGAATACCGCATGAAGGTACATGTTTTTGGCAATAGCCCATCCCCTGCTGTCGCTATCTACGGACTCAGGCGGTCCGCCCAAGAAGGTGAAAAGGAATATGGGCAGGACGTCAGACAGTTTGTTGAAAGAGATTTTTACGTAGATGACGGCTTAAAGTCACTTCCATCACCTGAGGCTGCAATTAGCCTACTCAAAAGGACTCAAAGTACACTTGCATGTTCAAACCTCAGGCTGCATAAAATAGCTTCAAACAGTAAAGTTGTTATGGAGGCCTTCCCCCCTCAAGATCATGCCTGTGATTTGAAAGATCTAGACTTGGTAACAGACTCTCTACCCGTGCAGCGCAGCCTAGGACTCAATTGGGACCTCAAGTCTGACACCTTCACCTTTCAAGTTGACCAAGAGCCAAGGCCATTCACACGAAGAGGCGTTTTATCCACCATAAATAGCCTGTATGACCCACTTGGATTTGCAGCACCGGTGACCATCCAAGGTAAGACCCTGCTCAGAGAACTCACCTCCGCTACATGTGATTGGGACTCTCCACTTCCCCGTGAGAAAGAGGCATTATGGGTAACATGGAGAGACTCTTTGAAAGCACTATCCAATCTACACATACATAGATCGTATGCTCACACTCCCCATGCAGAAATTCAGTCCAGAAAGCTATGTATATTCTGCGATGCTTCAGTAAAGGCAATAGCTGCAGTTGCCTACCTTAAGACAATACATGTTAAAGGTCAAGTCCACATTGGGTTTGTAATGGGTAAGGCCAAGCTAGCTCCACGTCTTGAGCCTACCATACCAAGACTGGAACTTTGCGCTGCTGTTCTAGCAGTAGAACTAGCGGAACTGGTTACATCAGAAATGGATGTAGAATTCGATGACACAGAATTCTATACTGACAGCAAAGTAGTGTTAGGCTACATTTACAATGAAACTAGGAGATTCTATGTCTATGTAAACAACAGAGTCCTAAGGATTAGGAAGTCTACACAACCTACCCAGTGGCGTTATGTACCAACTGATCATAACCCAGCAGATCATGCTACAAGGGCCGTACCAGCATCCCGCCTTAGAGACACTACATGGCTTACGGGGCCACCCTCCCTATACAAACCAGCACCTAACACTGCTAAGAGAGTTGTGTATGAACTATTGGAGCCTGAATCTGATACAGAGATCCGGTCTCAAGTTTCCACACTTCACACAACAATTTCCGACAGGCAGCTGGGATCCAAGCGCTTCCACAGATTTTCCACTTGGAAGTCGCTGCACAGAGCTATAGCCTGCTTAATTCACATAACCAAATCATTTAGAACACCATCAGAACACTGCAGAGGTTGGCACTATTGCCACAAACCACATACAGTAGATGAGCTCACACAGGCTCACAATGTCATCATCTATTGTGTCCAACAAGAGACTTATGCACAAACACTAGACTGCCTTCAAAACCAAAAGAGCATTCCCAAAGATAGTTCCCTAAAGAAGCTTGACCCTTTTTTGGACACTAAAGGACTGTTGAGAGTCGGGGGGCGCATTTCTGAAGCAAAACTTGAAAGAGATGAAACCAATCCAGTAATAATTCCCAGTAATCATATTGCTTCTTTACTTGTGGAGCATCACCATGTACAGACCAAGCACCAAGGACGTTTGTTCACGGAGGGAGCCTTACGTGCAGCTGGACTCTGGATAGTTGGAGCCAAGAGACTTGTAAGTAGAGTCATTTTTAAATGCATTACTTGTCGCAAGCTCCGTGGCACGTTCCAGACTCAAAAAATGGCTAATCTTCCTGCAGACCGACTCAGCCCAGAACCTCCCTTCACAAATGTCGGTCTTGATGTGTTCGGGCCCTGGTCTGTCATCACACGGCAGACTAGAGGAGGCTCTGCCAACAGCAAACGTTGGGCCGTCATATTCACTTGCTTGTGTATTCGAGCTGTACACATAGAAGTTATTGAGTCCTTAAACACATCCAGCTTCATAAATGCCCTAAGGCGTTTCATTTCCATCAGAGGCCCTGTCAAACATATCCGCTCTGATAGAGGTACAAACTTTGTTGGAGCTTGTAAAGAATTGAACATCACTTCAACCCTTGACAGAGAACATGTAGAGAGGTATCTTTCTGAGCAAAGTTGTACATGGACATTTAACCCACCACACTCTTCTCATATGGGAGGTGCTTGGGAGCGTATGATCGGCATAGCCCGCAGAATCCTTGACTCTATATTCCTACAATTAGGAACTTCAAGGCTCACCCATGAGACTCTTACAACCTTCATGGCTGAAGTAGCGGCTATAATAAACGCCAGACCTTTAACGTCCATACCCAATGACCCAGAAGATCCCTTCTTGCTTACCCCTTCTACTCTTCTCACCCAGAAAGTTGGTGTAGCTACAGCTCCTCCTGGTGATTTTGACACTAAAGACTTATACAAGTGTCAGTGGAGGCGAGTGCAAGCCCTGGCAGATGTTTTCTGGAACAAGTGGAGAAAACAGTACCTTTCCACCCTACAGACAAGAAACAAATGGCAAGATAGCAAACCCAACTTGGAACCGGCACCGTTGTTCTTGTGAAGGACTCTCAGTCGAGTAGGAACGAATGGCCTTTAGGGTTGGTTACCCAAGTGTTCCCAAGCGCAGATGGGAAAGTCAGAAAAGTGGAGGTCAAGGTCGCCAGAAACAGTGGGACTAAACCTTTCCTCAGACCTGTCTCTGAGTTGATTTTGCTATTCTCCCCAGAAGGACCATTATAGATGGTATCCGTCGGATACCATGCGGGGAGTGTTATGCCTTTCAGCAAGTTTTTATGTTTTGTTGTGATACTTATTTACTGTGTTTCATTGTCCTTAGAGGTGCATTTAATATCTTTATCTAGTGACCTTTTGCATACCACAGCCTGGTAGTTTCATACTAGCTGGATAGACAAATTGTTACTTGTGAGCCACTGTAGCTACCCATCATCCTAGTGGGCCAGGAAATTAGGTCACAGGAAAAGTGTCAGCAGCCATCTTACTTTAACAGTTCCAGTACAGCCCCAGAGTCATCCAGCTCCATCTTGTTATCAGCCTATCTGTAGCATCGCTGGTAGGTTCAATCCTCTTTCCCTAGTTAGACTAGAGTGTCAGGATTGTATACTTTATGTACTGTATATATTGATTGAATGTTATTTTCTTGTTCATAGTTTTACTCTAACTTCCCTACAATAAAAGTTGAAATGTGCACCCAGCGTCTGCCTCAATGAATTGTTAAGGTAGAAGAGTTTAGCTGCCTGTCTAATTATACCTCAACCACGTGTAAGGAGGACAGAACAATCCTGGTGCTGCAACTTGGTCGGGGGAAACCACTGGTCTCCCGCTCCAAGAGTTAAAGGTCCGTACGAATGACCAACAGAGACCATAGTCTCCTCAGGCAAAGTTCCGCCGTCAGGAGTTACAGGGCCGTGCAAGCAATTCTATTGGTTGCCTTCATGGGCCTCTCTTTTATATTTATATTTATCATGGTTATAGGGACACCTCAGCCTTCATATGCATATTAATAAATATGATAGTCGGGTGATTTGCATGATGGACTCCACTAGAGCTCTGAAGGTGTGTTGTGGTATATGGCACCAAGACGTCAGCAGCAGATCCTTTAAGTCCTGTAAGTTGCGAGGTGGGGCCTCCATGGATTGGACTTGTTTGTTCAGCAGATTCCACAGATCGATTGGATTGAGATCCAGGGAACTTGGAGGCCAAGCCAACAACTTGAACTCTTTGTTGTGTTCCTCGAACCCTTCCTGAACCATTTTTACTTTGTGACAGGGAACATTATCCTGCTGAAAAGGGTGATTGCCATCACAGAATATCATGTCCATTAAAGGGTGAACTTGGTCTGGAACAATGCAAAGTAACATCCATATGAATTGCAGGACCCAAGGTTTCCCAGCACAACATTGCCCAAAGCATCACACTGCCTCTGCTGGCTTGCCTTTTGTGTATAGTGCATACTGGTGTTCTCCGAGTAAGCAACGCGCACACACACCTGGCCATCCACATGATAATAAAAGAAAATGTGATTCATCAGACACATGCATCAATGAGCCTTGGCCACCCATAACCCTCTCACAGGTTTACCACTTTTCCTTCCTTGGACCACTGCAGACCGGGAACACCTTACATGAGCTGCAGTTTTGGAGATACAGTTGTCTAGCCATGACAATTTGGCCCTTGTCTAAGTCGCTCAGATCCTTATGCTTTCCTATTTTTCCTGCTTCTTACGCATCAACTATAAGACACAATGTTCACTTGCTGCCTAATATATCCCACCCACTCACAGGTGCCATGATAACAAGATTATCAGAGTTATTCACTTCACCCGTCAGTGGTCATAATGGTATGGCTGATCAGTGTACATACACAAGTATAATAATAACTGCTCCAGACTGTTACACAAATATGGTACTGTAAAATCACTGAAGCCAAGTCTGAGCTTGCAAGATACACAATCTTCAAGAGCTTTACCTCCAAACAACTTACAGGAAGAAAAAGGCAGAACAAAGACACAAAGAACATAAAATAAAGTATAAAATTAGGTAATAAGCTTATTTTAAAACATGAGTTCACAAAAACCTCACACAAAAAGTACTAATTTGGTGACATCCTAAAAGCCGAAACAATTACTCCTGCCTCCTGTCCAGAGCAGCTTCTTGTGAATCAGCAATCAGGTATGGCCTGATCCCCGGATGGCTTAATAAATAAAAATAGATAACAATACAAACTATCCTACTACATAAGCAGTATGTGAATTAAAGTTAATTAATAGGTTGATATTGAGTGTTGTATTATTTGAGCTTCCATGTTTATCAAAAATTAACTTATTTCTGTTGTTTTGACAGAATACATTAAATGTCCGTTATTGTTGAAGGATATAAAATCCATTTACTTGCCAGTGCAATCAAAATTGATTAGAGCAATTATTGTCTAGACACATTTTGTAAACTTTCATTGGCAAATTGATATTGATAGTAAGGTAGAATTTTCCCCTTGGGTTTTTTTACTTTATTTGGTTTGATTCATTAATAGTGATTTCTTTATCTACTATTTTAGCCTGCAGCATCAATACAAATCCCGAAATTTATGTTAATTTAGCCCTCAAAATGATTTGTGTATTAAAATTATAATTAAAATATCCATGCATTAAAAAATAAGGCATTCTATAATTATTAAAGGAATATTCCCACCAAAATATTTATTACTAGGTAATCCATTTCAAAGATTTATAAAAAAAATATTGTGGTCTTTTCTTTTTTTTAAAAAAAAAAACAAAAACAGTTCTTCTTTTAACATAATGTAATGTTTTCACCCAGCTTTGTTATATTTGCTTCATCTACAAAACAAACAAAGTCACTTTATAACCATACAGCCTTGACCCATAGATTACCACAACTAATGAAATTATAGAGAGGAGAGATTTTTATGGGATAAGCAGGGATTCTTTATTATTGCCATAAACCACTAGCTTTATTTGATGAAACTGAAATAAAATTATGGTTTTCTCTAATTCTAAACTTATAAAATTATTGTATACAGTATTATATTTAATTCCCAAAGAAAATGTAATTTTAAATGATTTGTATTTAGACTCTGCAAAATGTATTAATAGTTTTCATAAGTTCCAACCAGAACAGATATATTTTTCGCTCTAAATAGGCTTTTTAACTTGAAAATCTTGCTCAGTAGAATAGCAATGGCCTTTCCTAAGTTTAACATTTCAGCACTTAAAAAATCTTTCCAAATGTACATATAACTCAATCATGTCGGCTTTGCTGTCCATATCTCTCTGTAAGCAACAGAGCCTTTTCTATGGAAAAAAAATGTGCCGTTAAGTACAGAGGGGGGCTGGTGCAATTTAGCCCATGAGGCAGTTTCAGCTGAGTGTCCCTAAATATAACTGGAATACAGCATAATCAATGTGATGTGTCCAATGCAGGAGGAGAATGCTACCTGAAGTCCATCTATATCTGAAATCCTAAAACGAACAGCAAAGCTACCCAGCATAAGTGGTAAAGGACAACACAGTAAGGGAGTATTTAAACTTGCATATGGCTATACTGACTCTAAGATGAGACCAAGTATTTGACCCCTTTGCAAAACATGACTTAGTACTTGGTGGCAAAACCCTTGTTGGCAATCACAGAGGTCAGACGTTTCTTGTAGTTGGCCACCAAGTTTGCACACATCACAGGAGGGATTTTGTCCCACTCCTCTTTGCAGATCCTCTCCA
>VKOC01019528.1:0-12194 GCA_009364415.1 Spea multiplicata | reverse complement strand
AGATATAGCACCGCAGGAATTGCTCCAAGGCCTGATTGGCCCTTTCCGCAGCCCCATTAGATTGTGGGTGTTAGGCCGAGGGGAAGGAGAGTTGGATACCCAGTTGCGCACAGAAGACCTTCCAAAATCTCGAGACGAACTGGCTACCCCGGTCAGAAAGTATTTGGGAACCCCATGTAACCAATAGATCTTGATATAAACTGTAGCCAACTCCTTAGCGGAAGGGAGCTTTTTGAATGGTATACAGTGTATCATTTTAGAAAACCGGTCAACAACCATGAGGATAACTGTGTTACCATTAGACAGCGGAAGGTCGACTATGAAATCCATGGCAAGGTGAGACCATGGCCTCTCACCAGTAGGTATGGGTTGGAGAAGGCCCACTGGAAGGTGACGGGGTGATTTAGTCTGCGCGCAGACTGGACAGGCTGCTACGAAGGCAACAATATCTTTGTTAATTCCTGGCCACCAGAAGAGACGGGAAACCGACCAGAGAAGTTGGTTCCTCCCGGGATGCCCTGCTGATTTAGGATTATGATAGGTGGAAAGTAACTTGGTACGCAGGTTGACGGGTACAAAACATCGCCCTGAGGGGGTTTCAGCAGGTGCATCTACCCGAGCGGCCCGTATTCTGTCCCCGAGGGGAGATGTTATGCTGGTACGTATGGTAGCCAGTACTCGGTCCGGGGGAATAATCGGACTTGGAGGACACTCCTCTTTAGCTTTCGAGAACTGTCTAGAGAGAGCATCGGCCCGGACATTTTTGGTCCCCAGCAGGTACGAGACCACATAATTAAAACGAGATAAAAATAATGCCCAACGGGCCTGCCTCGGAGTTAAGCGTTTAGCCTCGGACAGGTAGGTGAGATTTTTATGATCCGTGAGAATTAAGATTGGTACGGAAGTTCCCTCAAGCAAATGCCTCCATTCTTTGAGAGCCAGTATTATCACAAGCAACTCACGGTCACCAATTTCATAGTTGCATTCCGCAGCACCTAGCTTCTTGGAGAAGTACCCACATGGGTGCAACTGGCTCTCAGGAGTAGGACGTTGAGACAGGAGGGCGCCTACCCCTGTCTCAGACGCATCGACCTCAAGTACGAATGGAAGTTCGGGTTTCGGGTGTACCAAAACAGGAGCTGCGGCAAAAGCGGCCTTCAATGACTCAAAAGCTTTGATGGCCCCTGGGGACCAAAGAGAGGCATTGCCATCTTTTTTGGTCATGTCCGTAAGAGGCTTAACAATAGAGGAAAAATTCTGAATGAATTTCCTATAATAGTTAGCGAAGCCGAGGAACCGTTGAAGGGAGCGGAGACCTACAGGTCGTGGCCACTCGAGAACAGACGAGAGTTTTTCAGGATCCATAGCGAAACCGACCTCTGAAATTACGTACCCCAGAAAGGTGACCTGCTTGCGGTGGAACTCACACTTCTCTAATTTGCAAAAGAGATTATTCTCTCGTAACCTCTGTAGGACTCGGGCTACATCAGTGTGGTGGCTTTCTATGGAGGTGGAATGGATCAAAATATCATCTAGGTATACCACCACACATTGTTGGAGCATGTCCCTTAGGACATCATTTATAAATTCCTGGAAAACAGCAGGGGCATTGCAGAGACCGAAGGGCATAACTAGGTATTCATAATGACCGCTCCTGGTGTTAAACGCGGTTTTCCATTCGTGGCCCTCCTTTATCCTTACTAAGTTATACGCCCCTCGCAGGTCGAGCTTTGTAAATACCTTGGACCCTTTTAAGCGATCGAATAACTCGGTAATGAGTGGAATCGGGTAGGCATTTTTAACCGTGATACGATTGAGCCCCCTGTAATCTATACAGGGTCTCAGTTCGCCGCTCTTCTTTTTCACAAAAAAGAATCCGGCCCCAGCAGGGGAAGAGGATTTACGGATGAACCCCCGGGACAGCGCATCCACAACATACTCCTCCATGGCCTTATTCTCTGCGACAGATAATGGGTAGACTCGACCTCGAGGGGGTATGGCACCAGGTTGCAGCTCAATGGCGCAATCGTACGGGCGGTGAGGTGGGAGCTCACCAGCCCGGCCCTTATCGAATACATCACGAAACTCTTGATACTCCTCAGGCAAGGAAGAGACCGGAGAAGTGGTTAGCACCTTCACCACTCTCCTAGGCATGTTTCGGAACAATTAGGAGACCATGCCAAGACTTCGGCCCTTACCCAATCAAACACGGGATTATGTTTGCGCAACCATGGATATCCTAAAACCACAGGATAATGAGGAGAGTGTATCACCTGGAGTTGAATAATTTCATAATGGAGAGCCCCAACAGCCATAGACAAAGGAGCGGTTTCATGGGTGACCTGCGGGGGCTGTAACGGTCTGCCATCGATCGCCTCAATGGCAAGTGGAGCAGTCCGAAGCTGCAACGGAATAGAGTGCTTCTGAGCAAAGGTGCTGTCAATAAAAAGGCCCGCTGCCCCCGAGTCAATGAGTGCTTCTGAAATGACAGAAATCTTGCCCCAAGTCAGACCCACCGAGACTAAAGGTTTATCCTTCAGGATATCTGGGGACGCCGAGACGCCACCTAAGGACTGTCCCCTCTGGAGCCTTAGGTGCAGGCGTTTTCCCGGACGTGTAGGGCAAGTTTGCAGCAGGTGCCCTGCTTTACCACAGTAAAGACAGAGACCCTCCCTCCTCCTAAAGGCCCTCTCCTCAACCGAGAGACGGGTAAATCCAAGGTGCATGGGTTCCACAACGCCCGAAGTGTCGAGACCAGGAGGCATGGGAGGAGAGGGAGGCACGGGTGGGGATGAAAAGCTCGGGGCTAAACGTATAGGAGGCCTCCGCAGGCACTCCCGGAAGGATGGTCTCTCACGGATTCGTGAGTCAATAAGGATACAAAAAGAGACCAATTCCTCCAAATCACTGGGAAGGTCCCGGGCCGCAATCTCATCCTTAAGTATATCCGAGAGCCCATTAGAAAAAGCAGCCACAAGAGCCTCATTATTCCAACCAACCTCAGCGGCCAGGGTACGAAACTCAATAGCATAGTCCGAAACCGTCCTTGTACCCTGCCGAATGGACATTAATCGTTTGGCAGCCGAGGCAGAGCGTGCCGGTACATCAAATACCCGTTTTAGAGACGCAACAAACTCAGGGTAATTGTGTACTAAAGGTTTCTGTGTCTCCCAAAGGGGATTTGCCCATGCCAAGGCCCTGTCTGAGAGTAAAGAAATCACGAGGCCCACCTTACTCCTGTCAGACGGAAAGGCCTGAGGTACCATCTCCAGATAGATACTGACCTGGTTCAGGAAACCTCTGCACAAATTAGGGTCGCCCCCATAACGCTCTGGAAGCGGGGCGGACCCTGTCAAGCCTCTGGCAGTATTAAAATCACCAGTGGCAGACGGAGCGGAAGCAGCAGCAGGTATAGAGGCAGCCTGTGCCGTGGGGACCTGAGCTGGCAGAACCAGATGTGCAGTACGGAGCAACAAGGTCTGGAGAGCTAACGCAAATTGGTCCATGCGTTGGTCTACCTGGTCCAGCCTGGTAAAAACATTTGGTGGATTGCCTGCCCCTTCTGGGTTCATGGCCCTTGTGTAATGTTAGGGACCAGGAACCAGACGGACACAAAACGTAAAATGCAATCACCTTTATTGTAATGACAATAGTGAACAAAGCCAAATCGTGATCCAAAAGCATATACCAAAAGACAAGCCGGGGTCAGGAACCAAGACGGGTACTCAGACAAGCCGGGGTCAGGAATACAGAGATCAGCGAAGTCAGGAACAAGCCAGGAATCAGGAGCCAGGAGGGACGTCAGAGAAAGCCAGGTCATACACAGGAATTCAGGAACACAGCAATAGCACTTGCAGCCAGAAACAACACAAGGGCAAGGAGGAAGTGAGGTTTAGCTGCTTAAATAGCCAAAAGGGGCTGGCTGTGGGCTGGACAATGGGCTGAGTCACAGGAGTGACAGGAGTGTAGCCATGGCAACCCAGCCAAGCTGTATAGCCTCCAGCAATGCAGCAGAAAAGCAGCTAGACCATAACAGTACCTCCTCCTCAACGACCCCCTCCCCGCGGAGCAGGCCCAGGTTTGAGGTGAAAACGCGAGTGAAAGGCACGAAGGAGAGCGGGAGCATGGACATCTGAGGCTGAAACCCAAGATCTCTCCTCGGGACTGTACCCCTTCCAATGGACCAAATACTGGAGCTTCCCACGGAACCAACGAGAGTCGACTATGGAGCGGAGCTCAAACTCCTCATGGTTGTCTACAGTCACCGAACGGGGGCGAGGAGTGACTGTAGTAAAACGATTACAGACCAGAGGTTTCAACAGTGAGACATGGAACACATTGTGGATGTGCATGTTAGAAGGAAGATCCAGGGCATAGGCCACAGGGTTTACCCGTCGAAGGATACGGAAAGGCCCCACATACCGGGGAGCCAGTTTCTGGGAGGGTACCCGGAGGTGGAGATTTCTTGAGGATAACCAGACCCTCTCCCCGACCTGATAGGAAGGCGCGGGTAGGCGTTTACGATTAGCCTGGAGCTCCTGACACTGTTGTGAGCGTTGAAGTGCCTCCTCAACCTGCACCCATGTGGAACGGATCTGCTGGAGATGATCCTCCAGTGCCGGAATCCCCTGGGAAGGGCTGATACCCATAATTTACCATGAAAGGGGAGAACCGGGTAGAGGCCGAGACAGCACTATTATGAGCAAATTCCGCCCAGGGTAGCAGATCTGACCAGTTATTTTGGTGGTCCGAGATATAGCACCGCAGGAATTGCTCCAAGCCCTGATTGGCCCTTTCCGCAGCCCCATTAGATTGTGGGTGGTAGGCCGAGGAGAAGGAGAGTTGGATACCCAGTTGCGCACAGAAGGCCTTCCAAAATCTCGAGACGAACTGGCTACCCGGTCAGAAAGTATGACTTTGGGAACCCCATGTAGCCGATAGATCTCCTTGATAAAAACTGTAGCCAACTCCTTAGCGGAAGGGAGCTTTTTGAATGGTATACAGTGTATCATTTTAGAAAACCGGTCAACAACCATGAGGATAACTGTGTTACCATTAGACAGCGGAAGGTCGACTATGAAATCCATGGCAAGGTGAGACCATGGCCTCTCACCAGTAGGTATGGGTTGGAGAAGGCCCACTGGAAGGTGACGGGGTGATTTAGTCTGCGCGCAGACTGGACAGGCTGCTACGAAGGCAACAATATCTTTGTTAATTCCTGGCCACCAGAAGAGACGGGAAACCGACCAGAGAAGTTGGTTCCTCCCGGGATGCCCTGCTGATTTAGGATTATGATAGGTGGAAAGTAACTTGGTACGCAGGTTGACGGGTACAAAACATCGCCCTGAGGGGGTTTCAGCAGGTGCATCTACCTGAGCGGCCCGTATTCTGTCCCCGAGGGGAGATGTTATGCTGGTACGTATGGTAGCCAGTACTCGGTCCGGGGGAATAATCGGACTTGGAGGACACTCCTCTTTAGCTTTTGAGAACTGTCTAGAGAGAGCATCGGCCCGGACATTTTTGGTCCCCGGCAGGTACGAGACCACATAATTAAAACGAGATAAAAATAATGCCCAACGGGCCTGCCTCGGAGTTAAGCGTTTAGCCTCGGACAGGTAGGTGAGATTTTTATGATCCGTGAGAATTAAGATTGGTACGGAAGTTCCCTCAAGCAAATGCCTCCATTCTTTGAGAGCCAGTATTATCGCAAGCAACTCACGGTCACCAATTTCATAGTTGCATTCCGCAGCACCTAGCTTCTTGGAGAAGTACCCACATGGGTGCAACTGGCTCTCAGGAGTAGGACGTTGAGACAGGAGGGCGCCTACCCCTGTCTCAGACGCATCGACCTCAAGTACGAATGGAAGTTCGGGTTTCGGGTGTACCAAAACAGGAGCTGCGGCAAAAGCGGCCTTCAATGACTCAAAAGCTTTGATGGCCCCTGGGGACCAAAGAGAGGCATTGCCATCTTTTTTGGTCATGTCCGTAAGAGGCTTAACAATAGAGGAAAAATTCTGAATGAATTTCCTATAATAGTTAGCGAAGCCGAGGAACCGTTGAAGGGAGCGGAGACCTACAGGTCGTGGCCACTCGAGAACAGACGAGAGTTTTTCAGGATCCATAGCGAAACCGACCTCTGAAATTACGTACCCCAGAAAGGTGACCTGCTTGCGGTGGAACTCACACTTCTCTAATTTGCAAAAGAGATTATTCTCTCGTAACCTCTGTAGGACTCGGGCTACATCAGTGTGGTGGCTTTCTATGGAGGTGGAATGGATCAAAATATCATCTAGGTATACCACCACACATTGTTGGAGCATGTCCCTTAGGACATCATTTATAAATTCCTGGAAAACAGCAGGGGCATTGCAGAGACCGAAGGGCATAACTAGGTATTCATAATGACCGCTCCTGGTGTTAAACGCGGTTTTCCATTCGTGGCCCTCCTTTATCCTTACTAAGTTATACACCCCTCGCAGGTCGAGCTTTGTAAATACCTTGGACCCTTTTAAGCGATCGAATAACTCGGTAATGAGTGGAATCGGGTAGGCATTTTTAACCGTGATACGATTGAGCCCCCTGTAATCTATACAGGGTCTCAGTTCGCCGCTCTTCTTTTTCACAAAAAAGAATCCGGCCCCAGCAGGGGAAGAGGATTTACGGATGAACCCCCGGGACAGCGCATCCGCAACATACTCCTCCATGGCCTTATTCTCTGCGACAGATAATGGGTAGACTCGACCTCGAGGGGGTATGGCACCAGGTTGCAGCTCAATGGCGCAATCGTACGGGCGGTGAGGTGGGAGCTCACCAGCCCGGCCCTTATCGAATACATCACGAAACTCTTGATACTCCTCAGGCAAGGAAGAGACCGGAGAAGTGGTTAGCACCTTCACCACTCTCCCTAGGCATGTTTCGGAACAATTAGGAGACCATGCCAAGACTTCGGCCCTTACCCAATCAAACACGGGATTATGTTTGCGCAACCATGGATATCCTAAAACCACAGGATAATGAGGAGAGTGTATCACCTGGAGTTGAATAATTTCATAATGGAGAGCCCCAACAGCCATAGACAAAGGAGCGGTTTCATGGGTGACCTGCGGGGGCTGTAACGGTCTGCCATCGATCGCCTCAATGGCAAGTGGAGCAGTCCGAAGCTGCAACGGAATAGAGTGCTTCTGAGCAAAGGTGCTGTCAATAAAAAGGCCCGCTGCCCCCGAGTCAATGAGTGCTTCTGAAATGACAGAAATCTTGCCCCAAGTCAGACCCACCGAGACTAAAGGTTTATCCTTCAGGATATCTGGGGACGCCGAGACGCCACCTAAGGACTGTCCCCTCTGGAGCCTTAGGTGCAGGCGTTTTCCCGGACGTGTAGGGCAAGTTCGCAGCAGGTGCCCTGCTTTACCACAGTAAAGACAGAGACCCTCCCTCCTCCTAAAGGCCCTCTCCTCAACCGAGAGACGGGTAAATCCAAGGTGCATGGGTTCCACAACGCCCGAAGTGTCGAGACCAGGAGGCATGGGAGGAGAGGGAGGCACGGGTGGGGATGAAAAGCTCGGGGCTAAACGTATAGGAGGCCTCCGCAGGCACTCCCGGAAGGATGGTCTCTCACGGATTCGTGAGTCAATAAGGATACAAAAAGAGACCAATTCCTCCAAATCACTGGGAAGGTCCCGGGCCGCAATCTCATCCTTAAGTATATCCGAGAGCCCATTAGAAAAAGCAGCCACGAGAGCCTCATTATTCCAACCAACCTCAGCGGCCAGGGTACGAAACTCAATAGCATAGTCCGAAACCGTCCTTGTACCCTGCCGAATGGACATTAATCGTTTGGCAGCCGAGGCAGAGCGTGCCGGTACATCAAATACCCGTTTTAGAGACGCAACAAACTCAGGGTAATTGTGTACTAAAGGTTTCTGTGTCTCCCAAAGGGGATTTGCCCATGCCAAGGCCCTGTCTGAGAGTAAAGAAATCACGAGGCCCACCTTACTCCTGTCAGACGGAAAGGCCTGAGGTACCATCTCCAGATAAATACTGACCTGGTTCAGGAAACCTCTGCACAAATTAGGGTCGCCCCCATAACGCTCTGGAAGCGGGGCGGACCCTGTCAAGCCTCTGGCAGTATTAAAATCACCAGTGGCAGACGGAGCGGAAGCAGCAGCAGGTATAGAGGCAGCCTGTGCCGTGGGGACCTGAGCTGGCAGAACCAGATGTGCAGTACGGAGCAACAAGGTCTGGAGAGCTAACGCAAATTGGTCCATGCGCTGGTCTACCTGGTCCAGCCTGGTAAAAACATTTGGTGGATTGCCTGCCCCTTCTGGGTTCATGGCCCTTGTGTAATGTTAGGGACCAGGAACCAGACGGACACAAAACGTAAAATGCAATCACCTTTATTGTAATGACAATAGTGAACAAAGCCAAATCGTGATCCAAAAGCATATACCAAAAGACAAGCCGGGGTCAGGAACCAAGACGGGTACTCAGACAAGCCGGGGTCAGGAATACAGAGATCAGCGAAGTCAGGAACAAGCCAGGAATCAGGAGCCAGGAGGGACGTCAGAGAAAGCCAGGTCATACACAGGAATTCAGGAACACAGCGATAGCACTTGCAGCCAGAAACAACACAAGGGCAAGGAGGAAGTGAGGTTTAGCTGCTTAAATAGCCAAAAGGGGCTGGCTGTGGGCTGGACAATGGGCTGAGTCACAGGAGTGACAGGAGTGTAGCCATGGCAACCCAGCCAAGCTGTATAGCCTCCAGCAATGCAGCAGAAAAGCAGCTAGACCATAACAAAAATGAGGACAACCTCCTTCCCTCAGCCACAGGTCTGGATGAGTATTCCAGCATGAAAATGACCCAAAACACATGGCCAAGGCAACAAACTCAAGAAGAAGCACATTAAGGTCCTGGAGTGGCCTAGCTAGTCTTCAGACCTTAATCCCATAGAAAATCTGTGGAGTTTCGAGTTGCCAAACGTCAGCCTTGAAACCTTAATGACTTGGAGAGGATCTGCAATGAGGAGTGGGACAAAATCCCTCCTGAGATCTGTACAAACCTGGTGGCCAACTAAAAGAAATGTCTGACCTCAGTGATTGCCAAAAAAGGTTTTGGCACCAAGTACTAAAGTCATGTTTTGCAAAGGGGTCAAATACTTATTTCACAGAGTAAAATGCAAATCAATTTATAACTTATTTGAAATGCGTTATTCTGGATTTTTTGTTGTTATTCTGTCTCTCACTGTTCAAATAAACCCATTTAAATTATAGACTGATCATGTTTTTGTCAGTAGGCAAACAGAAAATCAGTAGGGGATCAAATTATTTTTCCTTCGCTGTATTTTAATCTATTCTTGTCAATAGATTTCAAAAATTCTGGACGTTATCATGCATCATGATCAAGTGGGCTTCACTTCTAGGAGAACGTCCTGTAATCATATTAGAAGAATTATCGACATCCAAGGCTTTTGACCAGTTCAGATGGGATTTTATGGGTAGAACATAACTGAGGGTTGGACTAAGGGATACATAGGGCAATCATGTCTTTATATGCAAATCCATCAGCCAGAACAGTGGGTCCTAACATCTGTTCTGACTTGTTTAGCTTGAAAAAATGGAACAAGACAGGGTTGCTGTCTCCACTCCTGTACATTATGTCTGTTGACCCACTAGCTATCTGTATTAGAGACAATCTTAATATTCAGGGCTTTCTCATCATTAATTCTTTAATAAAGAATTAAAGATTAATTTATACATAGTTACATAGGCTGAAAAAAGACATGTGTCCATCAAGTTCAGCCTTTCCTATATCTGTTAATTTGTTGCTGTTGATCCAAAAGGCAAAAAACCTGGTTTCGCGCCTTTCCCATTTTGCAAACTAAAACAGCGGGCACAAAAAATTCTGATCTTGACCCCAAAACGGCAGTCAGAGTTCTCCTTGGATCAATAAGCTGTTTCCCCATAATTAAAGATTATATCCCCGAATATTATGTTTTTCCAGGTATCCATCCAGTTGCAGTTTAAACGTCTGTACAGACTCCGATAAAACTACCTCTGCTGGCAGAGAATTCCACATCCTTATTGTCCTTACTGTAAAAAACCCTTTCCTCTGCTTAAGTCTAAATCTCCTTTCTTCCAGTCTAAAAGCATGACCACGTGTCCTATGCATATTCCTGTTTATGAACAGATTTCCACACAATGGTTTGTATTCGCCCCGAATATATTTATATAATGTTATCATATCCCCTCTGAGGCGACGTTTTTCTAAACTAAACAGATTTAAATTAGTTAACATTTCTTCATAACTATTGTGTTCCATTCCTTTTATTAATTTTGTAGCCCACCTCTGCACCCTTTCTAGTGCTATAATATCCTTCTTTAGAATAGGTGCCCAAAATTGCACAGCATATTCAAGGTGCGGCCTTACCATTGATTTATAGAGGCAAAATTATATCTTTATCCCACGACTTGATGCCCCTTTTTATACACGACAATACGTTACTGGCCTTAGCAACTGCAGACTGACATTGCACATTGTTGCCTAGTTTGTTGTCTATAACAATTCCCAAATCTTCTCATTTGTCATTACCCCTAATTCACTAACGTTTAGGGTGTAGGTTGCTTGTGCATTCGCTACCCCGAAGTGCATAACTTTACATTTATCTACATTGAATTTCATCTGCCATTTGTGTGCCTAGTCCCCCAGTCTATCTAGATCCCTCGGCAGCACAATAATATCCTGCTCGCCCTGTATAACTTTACCAAGTTTAGTGTCATCTGCAAACACAGAAACTTGACTTTCAACGCCTACTGCCAGGTCATTTATAAATATGTTGAATAAAATTGGTCCCAGAACAGAACCCTGAGGGACACCACTTACCACTTTTGACCAGCTTGAAAATTTACTATTTATAACAACTCTCTGTTCTCTATCTCTAAGCCAATGTTCAGTTTGAATACTAACCTATTGTGTGGAACCGTATCAAACGCCTTGGCAAAATCCAAGTAGATTACATCCACTGCAACACCCTGATCAACACTTCTACTTACTGCTTCGTAGAATGCAATTAAATTAGTTTGACAGGACCTATGTTTCATAAAACCATGCTGATTTTTGCTAATAATGCAGTGGTCCTATGTATATCCATTGTCATAGGTTCATCCTTAACATATACTGAGGAAAAATAGTTATTTAAAGTTTCTGCTTTTTCCTGGTCCTCCTTAACCAACACTCCCCTCTCTGTTATTAATGAACCTACGTTTTCATTCTTTGTTTTTTTAGAATTTATGTACTTAAAGAATTTTTTGGGGTTAGTTTTGCTCTCTTTGGCAATCACCCTCTCATTTTCTTGTTTAGCCCATCTAATCACTTTTTTGCATGCTTTATTGGCTTCCTTATATCTTATATAGGATGCCTCTGATTCGTCTGATTTAAATGCTGTAAAAGCCATTTTCTTATTTTTAATTTCCTGCTTAACGACCCCACTAAGCCACATCGGTTTCAATTTGTTTCTTTTATATTTGTTTCCTAGTGGTACATACTGAGAAGTGTACCCTGCTAATATTTGTTTGAAAATACTCAATTTTTCCTCAGTATTTTTATCCCTGAAGAGTTTTTGCCAGTCAATAAGTTGTAAAGCTGCCCTTATCTTATTGAAATTGGCCTTCTTAAAATTATACGTTTTAGTATTCCCCATGGGCAATTTCTTTTTTGAGTTTATTTCAAAAGAGACCATATTGTGATCACTATTACCCAAGTGCTCCCCACTTCTGGTTGCTCTGGAAAAAGATGATGTGGTTGATGCAAGGAGCCCAATATGACAATACTTGAACAAAAATGAGCTGCATTTTCGAGTTAACAGAAAGCTCACTGTAAGGGGCTTGCATTTCTAAGTGACTTGCTTTCTGTAAGTGACCAGTTTGTGCACCACAGCAGCGGCAGAGAAGTGGTATTATAAGTATACCAACAGTGGGTTTGTATCTCAACCAGCAACAAGAGGGTTGAAGGGTTTGTGGTAAAAAAACAAAACAAAAAAAAAACAAACAAAAAAAAAAACTGTGTGTTTTGCATTAACTGTTGTTTTTTTTCTCTCCCATTTTCTAGAGTGTAATTAGTTAAGGGTGGGGTTTATAATCAATTAACTGTGTTGCTCTGTATATAAGGAAGTGGTTAAACTCACAGAGCTTGCTCACTGTAA
>VKOC01019527.1:0-13457 GCA_009364415.1 Spea multiplicata | reverse complement strand
TATTTTATGAATAAACCTAAATAGTTCACACAATGGAAGTTCTAAACAAATTTAAATGATTTTACTTTTGTTGGTCCTATACATTACAAGTACAAATATAGTTGCAGAAAGTAATTCACAAAATAACTCATAGAAGGGTCAGTGTTTTATATTCATTGGATACTGAGAAATATTCATGCAAGTGTGGAAAAGTTCTGAGACTTGACATTTCTACTTTTATTGTTGCTGTGTTTTAGAGAAAGCAGGCAATGATAATGAAAGAAAAACATATACAAAAATAAACCTGGATGGCAGCCTCCTTTCTACAATAAAAGTATAAATCCCCAGACCCATAACATTTACACACATATTTGAAAATGAGTGATATTTTATATATGGTGAACTTAAGCTAAAACATTACTCTTTTCTTAATTGAGAACAAAACATTTTTATTTGTTTGTCTCTTTATGTAGTCAGACAGGTATCCAAACTCTTACCATATGTAATACAGAGGGGAAGTGTATTTCATGTTGCGTTTTTGCATTGTAGATGAAAAAATGCTGTTAACTACCTCATAAAAAAATGTTTTACCTGCAGTGCATTAATACCAGACTCCGCATAATCATCCTTGGATGCATTAAAAAAATAACCATGTTGCAGGGGTAAAACTCACAGTACAGAACAAAAATGGGAAAAAACAAATCTTGTCTATTAGCTTCAAAATACTGATGTATCCATTTAATGCCAGACTGTGTGCCAAGCATTTCCTGAAATGAAAGGGTTAATACTGGTATTTATTATGCATGATTTTATCAGAAACAATCAAATGGTATTTCTGAACTGGTACACATTGCATGGGCGTGTACGTTCATAAACCCCATTATGCTCTTAAAACTGAATCTTTTATGGCAAAACTTAATTTGTGGTTTATACCTTTAGAGGTACGCAAGTACATATATATCCTCATTTGCTTTAAGGAAGTCAATCTCAATAGATGTTTCACAAACTCACTTTCATTAATACACAACACTCATGAGATTTTTAGAGATATCCTTGTTCCAATTAAGTATTTTGACTTTAAATAGTTATTGACACACGGGAGGTCCCTGTAGGCAATGCATTTATAGGTTATGAGATATTTCAACTTAATTACAAATTACAGTTCAGTGAATAAATCAATAAGGCAAATGATTAAAATGATCCTGTTGCCTACATCAGCATCATTACTTGTACTTAACAAATCTACCTATAAATCATGTTCTATGTAAGATGTTTGACCCCAGTCAAATGTGAGATTGTTAAGCCTCAATATGGCTGGTCCAATGATTTTAGCCCAATTCTGAAGGTAGCTATATTTTAACACCCCCATTTCCATTTTTAAACCTGCCAAAACCAGATTTGAGATTTTGTAAATTCCGAGACAGGTAATTGCAATGAATGTGTGTAGTGGAATACAGATAAAGTGCATTTCTGGTAATGTCTTGGCTGTTCAATTCATAATGAAGTTGAAAATACAATGGTCAAACAAGTTCAGCCATTCCAAGACATACCTAATGACACTGAAGTCTGATAGAAGTAAAAAAACATCTTAATTCGTGTTTTTTTCTAGAAAGGAAATAGAAGTCATATTAGTCCATTGATATACTAATTCATATCCTTCCTTTCAAAAAAGGAATACTGTCCATTCTAAAAAGCACCGATAGTACTTATGATTACCACGTCCACATGCAGTAGGTCCTAGAAATGTACTGCCCTTATTGTCACGAAAGCCCATAGAATATATTAGTGCGCAGAATATGCTGGAAAACCAGTTTAAGCTAAATAATTGTCTTTCTGGACGGTTTTCAACACATTATAAATGCATGCAAGCAGACCAGTAAATAACATGTCAAGGAAGGAACATACTATCAAGAATAGGATAGTCAAGCACTTAAAGTGTATACTGCTATCCATACCAAACACATATAAAAGGATGAAAATCAGTTAGGTAAAATATGATTCTTGTTGTAAGGTTAATAAGACAGTATATTGTGTTACATTCTGTACCTGATTATGTAACCTTTCACTTCAAAGTATTCAAAGCTGATGTTCAATGTGCATAGTGAGCTTAAATTAAATGGTAATGTAATCAGCTGAAGGAAAGGAGCAATTATTTGAATTGTATAGCCTGATGTTTTTGTTTCTTGCACCAAGGATCAATTACACTTCTGCTCCAAAAGTACATTTGTGATAGCTTAACATGAAAGAAAATAAGAAAACATTCATTTTATAATCACTATTCCACGGTCCAAAAAGTAATATAGATATGGATAGAAATATATCTATTTTAATAAACATAATGTTCAATCCTTAGGTAGGTAGGCTTGATATCTAGTCACAAGGTTTCCAAACACCACAAAGTAGCTGCAAGTTGCTCTTCCAAACAGCACAAAGAGAGTAAGTGTTATATTCAAGTCAAGCATTTCCTTGTACCTGGTCTTGTGAGTTAAATTTCTTTTTTTCGTTCCTGTTCAGTTGTTCCTCTCCCTATCACACAGAAAGAAACCAAGATATCCAAATGCTCACACATGCCAAGGGCATAATATAATAATAAGAGTTGTCTAATGCGATGGAGATCTTGTTTCAGCAGTAGGCTTCAGCTGTAAACATTGGATCTTGACAATTGTGTTACTCTTATGTCTAAAAAACATACTTATGTTACTTATATATATTTTGCATTATGTGTCAATATGTTCCCATTTACATTAATTTTGATGTAATTAATGATTTATATAAAAATATCAATAAATACAATCATTTGTAACATATCTCTAGTGTGGTAAGTTCAGCTGGTAATAAAACTGGTAGCACGTAAGTATGTTATACAGTATGCTCCTTGGAAGATTTTTTTGAAAGCACATGCTATTAAGTAATGTAGATGTCGCAAGTCTATGCCCAAACCTTTTCTGGGTTTCAGGAAAATAATTGTATTCTTCCTATAAATGATTTTACTTTTATGTTGGCCTATACATGTCTAAATTGAGTAAATGAATCTAGACATCAATCAAGCAAAACATGATTTCTTTTTAAAATACTGAAATGTTCTTTATACGCCAGAATTATCACATAAATATAATCATTAGGATGGCACGATTAGCATTTAATTTGTAACCTGCACTTTAGTTTATGCCGCAATTGTGATGATTGTGTTCTCATTTCTATTTAGCATTCATTTGAGAAAAATAGAATCCTGCAGGATTGTTTGCACTTTTTGGGGATAATAAATGATTACAACAGAAAACAGCAAATTTACTGTAATCTTCTACTTTTATTTAAATTAGTTTTACTTTAGAGTTAAGATTTATACACATCCAAGCTTTGTTGGCTCTATGACTGGTTCTGGCCCATAAGTCCTGGGGTTTGACACCTCTGGTGAAGTACTTTAAATGCCAGACCACCACTGAAGAGTTTTTGTCCACAAGGAGCTACTTAACCTTTCCGGCTGTACAAAGTGTCAGAATATGATGTCATATCCTTGCATTCTACTGCACTGCTGGCAGGAAAGAAATCATGAACATCCACCTCTCACATCTACCAGACAGCATCATACTTGCAGTCTACCACTGTCCTCTGTGGGCCTAATTAATCTAGACCTACATATGCCCAAATGCACAAAATAAAACAAAAAGAGTTTGCACTTTCTACACCGAAATGTTAATTTCCCTTCATTCCCTGGTTTGTGTAGATGAATACAGATGCAATCATTTTGAGAAGGAACAGAATAGTGAACCATGTGAGAAGATACAAAAAGCAGATTCATTTTAGAGTAGTGCTTTGTGAAGCGCATACCCAGCATGCGGAGTAACATACTTTGTCATGAATGTCCTGTAGTCACCAGGGGCTTCCTTAGCAGGCATAGCTTTGTTCATTTGCATACTTCTTCCTGCAACTCCTCAAAGAGACTACGGAAATATGCCTTCAGACAGCCGCCCAATCTTAAACAACTATTAACCAGGAGTGCTCTGAACAAGTCCACAAAAAATGGCACTTTCCCCTGCCTACAAGGAAGGTGTAAAACATGCGCACACATCCACACTGTGGACATGGTGCCTATACCAAATTCTAATACACTCCATAAGATCAATGGTGCCTTCTCCTGCAAATCTTCTAATGTGGTTTACCTTATTATGTGTGCAAAGTGTCCAACAGCCCTCTACGTGGGTGAAACAGGCCAGCCATTACATAAAAGGTTTAATTCACACAGATTCCACATCAACAACAAGAGAGCAGAGACACCAGTGGGAGAACATTTTTGCCAAAATGGACATAGCATCAGTGACATCAGACTGGCTGTATTAATGGGACTGTTCAAAACCCAGAGGGAGAGAAAATATGGGAGGTTAAATTAATACTTAAATTTAACTCTTTAAATGCTGGCCTCAACCGGGATAGGGAATTTATATCCCATTATCACTTTGTAGATAACAAACCAGACATGCACACAACCTGACCCCATTAGAGTTGTGAATACCTCCTGACACCTCCTTTTATGACTCCAATCCACCTCTGATTTTAACACTATTGACTGATCAAAGAACCTTGTCTTAGACATTTTGATGTTATCTGCTTCCCAATTGTAACCATGCTATGTGTCTGCTACTTAAAGAGAGGTTTTTCACATTATTGTATAACATGCCTGATGAAGGGACCTGAGGGGTCCTGAAAGCTTGCAATCTATGTTTACTCAGTTAGCTAATAAAGGTATCATTCAAACTCCACTTGTCTCTTGTAATTCTACGGCTAACACGGTACCAACTCTCATCTTTTATCATCATGGAAGATACCCCAATGTACCGCACCATACGAAATGTAAAAGACCTCTTGAAGAAACTTGCACACCTGGACAGCGACATCTTCTTCCTTACTACATGCAAAAAGGAAAATCTAATCCCTAAAGGACTTGTACTGAAGAATCCCACTCTGGACACATACAACAGCAGATATGCACAACAACTGTGCACAAGAACATCACAAAGGCTACGCAACAACCTCATTAGGATTTGTTACAATAGGAAATCAAAATTACAAGCAGAGATATCTACCCTCAAGGAACAGCTCGGACCAGACTATGAGGACATAAAACAGACCCTGCAGCAGTACTACAGGAAACTACAAACACTCCTCATCAACACTAAAAATAAGAAACTACAGAGACTGAGAAACAAAGCAGGTTTCACACCAGAATCCATCAGCCAAGTAAAGCAGAACTGCATTGTGAACCTCTCAACACACAGACCGAGCAGAGAAGAACTATCTGTCCTCTCCAAAGGCCTGTCATTCTGTCCCACTAAACCTGTGGACAAGGTTACACTATGCAGCGACATGGAGGAATACTTCAGAAAACTCAGACTCAAGGAATTCTTCCATGATAGAGAAGACACCAACACCACAGAGCAACATCACAATACCCGGGTTCCCACAAAAAGATCCACTTGGAGCCCAAAACCAGGCAGAAACCCTACACTGGACAGGTACATAGAGAGCTTCAGAAACAGAGCCACTGTGGAAATACTGGAGAAACAGGGTGACCCAACACCCAACCTGACACACAAAGAACACAAAGCTATTCAATCCCTGAAGGACAACCAGGATATAATTATTAAACCGGTGGACAAGGGGGGTGCTGTTGTCATTATGAACACCACTGACTATATACATGAGGCAAATAGACAACTGTCAGATGAAAGACACTATGTGAAACTACAGGATGATCCCACCAAGGAATTTACTAAACTACTCAATAGGATAATACAAAAACTGCCAGACACCATTAAAGACCAGCTAAAACCACTAATACCTGAAGATCCAAAAGTGGGCTCCTTCTACATGCTACCCAAAATACACAAAGAAGGCAACCCAGGGAGACCCATCATCTCAGGAATTGGTACACTGACAGAGAATATATCTGGCTGGATAGAAAACACCCTGCAACCACTAGTACAACAAACACCCAGCTTCCATCAGGACACCACAGACCTCTTAAACAAACTGGCTAACCTGGGCCCACTCCCACAGAACACTCTCCTAGCCACCATGGACATTGAATCCCTATATACCAACATCCCACACAGAGATGGCATAGCAGCATGCCAGGAATACCTGAACCGACACAACATGGACACCGAATCAAATACGCAGCTCATTCAATTTATACTTAACCACAGCTATTTCAGGTTTGGACAGGACCTCTACATCCAGAAAACTGGGACTGCGATGGGTACTCGAATGGCGCCACAATACGCCAACCTCTTTATGGCAAAATTAGAGAAGATTTCATATCCACCTGCCAAACAAAACCCCTGGTGTACCTTCGCTATATAGATGATATTCTAATCATCTGGACCGCCAGCAAAGAGGAACTTCTCACCTTCCACGAGAACTACAACGCATTTCACCCCACCCTCAACCTCACAATCAGCCACTCACCCACAGAAATAAACTTCCTGGACACCACCATCAGCATTAAGAACAATACCATCCACACATCCCTGTATCGTAAACCAACAGACAGACCGACTTACCTTAAAAACAACAGCTTCCACCCTAAACATACAAAAAACTCTATCATATACAGCCAGGCCATAAGATACAACCGCATCTGTTCTGACACAGCAGATCGCGACAAACAGCTCCAGAAACTAAGGGGAGACTTTATAAACCAGGGCTACAATGCCAGGATAATTGACAACCAGATACAGAAGGCCACCAACATTCCCAGAAAAAAATTACTAAAGTACAAAGAACATCATACTGGAACCCGTGTGCCGCTGGTTGTCACTTACCACCCCCAGGTAGAAGCTCTACGCAAAATATCTAAAGAACTTCAAGCAACACTACACACCGACGACAGACTCAGGGAAATTTTTCCACAGCCTCCCCTACTTTCCTTCAGACAGCCGCCCAATCTTAAACAACTATTAACCAAGAGTGCCCTGAACAAGTCCACAAAAAATGGCACTTTCCCCTGCCTACAAGGAAGGTGTAAAACATGCGCACACATCCACACTGTGGACATGGTGCCTATACCAAATTCTAATACACTCCATAAGATCAATGGTGCCTTCTCCTGCAAGTCTTCTAATGTGGTTTACCTTATCATGTGTGCAAAGTGTCCAACAGCCCTCTACGTGGGTGAAACAGGCCAGCCATTACATAAAAGGTTTAATTCACACAGATTCCACATCAACAACAAGAGAGCAGAGACACCAGTGGGAGAACATTTTTGCCAAAATGGACATAGCATCAGTGACATCAGACTGGTTGTATTAATGGGACTGTTCAAAACCCAGAGGGAGAGAAAAATATGGGAGGTTAAATTAATACTTAAATTTAACTCTTTAAATGCTGGCCTCAACCGGGATAGGGAATTTATATCCCATTATCACTTTGTAGATAACAAACCAGACATGCACACAACCTGACCCCATTAGAGTTGTGAAGACCTCCTGACACCTCCTTTTATGACTCCAATCCACCTCTGATTTTAACACCATTGACTGATCAAAGAACCTTGTCTTAGACATTTTGATGTTATCTGCTTCCCAATTGTAACCATGCTATGTGTCTGCTACTTAAAGAGAGGTTTTTCACATTATTGTATAACATGCCTGATGAAGGGACCTGAGGGGTCCTGAAAGCTTGCAATCTATGTTTACTCAGTTAGCTAATAAAGGTATCATTCAAACTCCACTTGTCTCTTGGAAATATGCCAATAACACTGTGATCCGTTTGATAACAACATTGGAATTTGCAGGGCCAGATGCCAAATGATTATAAGCTAGCAAAAATTGCATAACTTTCATGCTCGTTTATACACCACCCCATCCTGGTCCCTACCATTTATGTAGGATGCAGGAGAGTGCATGAATGTGGAAATTTGGGGTCACAAGTGCCCCCTCCTGAGGATGAGGTTCATACAGATGTACTTGCTGCAGTCAAGTATCATAGTATAACCGCAAAAACCTTAAATAAAATACACAACACCTATTAGGATTGAGAAGGCCACAGCTTTATTTACCAGGAAGTATAGGATGCATATACATTTTAACAAACCCCTTTTTACCATGACCGCTCATAACCAACCTGGCTGGGGTTGAACTTTAACCTTTTTGGAGATCCAGCCAGAGCGTTCACTGTTAAGCCAGCCATAAGTCACCATTAATCCCCTAGCCGACCAGCTCAGAGGGCCCACTCTTAACCATAACTTCAACTTACCACCACCTTCTGGCTATCCGTACCATAATGTAACCCATCAACTACTGTCCACATACTAGATCTCGTCCTCTATCCACTTCCTCTGCTGCTGTGAGAAATCACAATCTCCATCATACCACAAAACTTTAACCTGTAGTTTGTTATGGCTAGCCCTGTCATGCTGCCCTTACACCCAGTTGTTTCCATGGGTGCCTTTCTGTTTATCACACAACCAAATTGTTGTTCAATATAAAATCCTACAGGTTAACTTAAGAACCTGTTGCACCCTGTGTTGTATACCAAGCAGTGGCATCTAGGCCCATCTTTCCTGTAGGACCCTTGATGCTCGAAATTTAATATAATAATTATTTTGGTCAACAGATCCTCATCACGTCCATTGGCACACAGTATGAGGTAATCCATTTTACTCTCTGTACCAAATATTAGATCATTGTGGGAAACATCATGGGAAACAGCAAAGATAAAGTCACATCCAATATACCGTATATGATTTATTTGTGGTTCTATGTATTATACTGTGCTTTAGAAAGTAAAGCTGGTTCCTGTAGCTGTTTCTGTCTTTACTTTATTGTTTGTCTGTGTCCAAATCTCCGGAGCATCCTGATATCTCTATAGATATTTGCTTTTTTTTTTTTTACTACCTACACTTTACAGTTTATTGTTTGTTTGCTCTTGCCAGCAGGTTATTGGCACAGTACATCAAGTTATATACAAGACTTCTCAAAGTCTGTGTTGGTTCATTTTTTATTATTTTATATATTACCTTGTCGTTAGAAGTACATCGTATCCTCTTATCTCATATTTTGTGGATTTGTTCAAACTAATTGTGTACCCATTTAAAAGCTTTTCTTCAAAACAAACATTGCGTTTGCAAATACAATTTTATTTTTTTACGTTTTATTAGTATTGACCATTATCACCATTATTAGTCATATCGAAATCTGTTTGGAACTGTGTGTATGCTCTGTTTAAAACTCTGCATCATATTACATAAAGTATTCTAAGGCAGTTCATCAGGAATGTTGGAATTTGATATATATTTCATGTCGTTCTGACCTTGTTATTCTTTCACTTGCACGCTTTTGTGGTTTAGAAAAATGAAGTCTAAAAGGAACTCCAACAGTAACAAGTAATATACAAGCTACCATCCATTACAGAGCAGTCAGCATGGCAGCTATTAGCGTCTGGGAGGAAGGAGATCTGTGAGCAGTGGTGTTGCTATGAGCAGGTGTCATTTCATTTATCTAAATGTTTCAATAAAAAGCTGAGTGCTGAATGATGTGCACAAGAGAATATAGAGTTTGTATTTAATTAGTTGTTCATAACTTTTTTCCCTTGGGTACTTAGTCATGCTCAGTACGTGAATGTATACTGCAGCAGGTAGAAAAGTACTGAAATGTTTTCTCCCACATAAAACACTATGGTGTTTTTTCACTAATGCGAGGGATGGCAGGAAAATGTATGATTTAAATTACCTAAATTCACTATATATTAGATAGGACTATCCCTCACAAATATCTCTGCCAGAAGGATTGAGCTGATGTAACGTACAAGAATTTCCACTGATTTAAATTTGGTTTACACAGGGCTATTCAAGCTATTCCTGGAATAGAAGCTCAATGAAGTTGCCCAATCATTATTTAAAGATGAAACTATCCTACTGAATCCTATTTTATTGAATAAACCCCTATGTAAGAATGCAGGTATTATCGGTAATGGTAGTGTTACTATTATTTTGTGTTTTCTTAAAAATATATTGTAACAAATGTACCTATGAAGAGTGGCACAGCTAGGTCACTTCAACATAGACATCCATACACACATACACTTATACATAGACATTGATGCACACACACACTTATACATAGACATCCATGCACACACACACACACTTATACATAAACATCCATGCACACACTTATACATAAACATCCATGCACACATACAATTATACATAAACATCCATGCACACATACACTTATACATAGACATCCATGCAGAAATATATACAAACATATACTGTATAACCCTCTTGGCAGAACGGTGGAGAAGTTGCCCCCATGGCTCTGCCCATTTGCGGAAGGGCACAGAGAGGCCAGAATAATGCAGATAGAGGTGCAAAAAAGGCATCTCTTTCTGTCCAGACTGAGGATAACCAGGTGTCCCTGGCACTTTAAAGCTGGTGGCTGTCAAAAGTGTGACGTATGCCTGGATATGACAGGCAGCGTGTTACATTTTTATGCATATGCATCATGTGGACAGCACATCCAGCCAGAAGATGCACACTGCAGCACTCTACTGCTGGAGTGACAAGTCGGGTGACTATGATGCGCTGTTGGTCCACGAGGCCTAGCTGGAAGTGATCTGAAGTGGGTAACTGATTTTTTTTGTGTACTCACACTTTAAGGTAATTATCGTGGAAATGCTACTTTTCATACAAGTAAAGTTTCCTTAAGTGTTAGAAATAATGTTTAATGTCTCTTTAAACATCATCTTGGCATACCCTTAGACCATGGCTTGTCACATTAATATTTACTTAATATATTTAATATATTATACTTTATTTGTGAGATGGACTTAAGCTAGTTTACACCAACATATTAATATTAATCAGAGAAAGTTTATTTAATAGCGCTTTGTACTGTAAATCTTTAAATGTATTTGCAGCAAGTCTTTATATTCAATTCTTATTTGCATTATTTCTGCAAATTTTAATAACTAGGTTAACATAATATTGTATTTTTAATTGCTGTCCGATTGAACGTTTTTTGCAGTGCTGAGTATAACAGCAAACCTTCAGTCAGGCAAACCAGGCAATATCAAATGCTTAGATCAATAAAACACCATCTATCAATCTATCACAAATACTCCAGCTGAAACTGCTGCACACATGACAAGGCTCTTGTTCCATGACTTTTTTATTTCTTTGTGTTAATTGAATTAACTGCTGCGAGTGTTGCCATTATGTTTTATAAAGCGGAAGACCACCTAAAGTCAGAGCGGGGTCACCAAGTTCTGAGGCGCATGGTGTGTAAGTCGCCAACGCTGTGCTGATTCCACAGGTAAAGAGTTCCAAACGTCCACTTTCATTAATATCAGCAGAAAAACTGTGCAGCAGGAGCTTCATGGAATGGGTTTCCCTGGCCGAGCAGCTGCATGCATTTAAGCCTCACATTGGATCGAGTGGTGTAAAGCACGCCACCACTGGACTCCGGAGCAGTGGAAGTGTGCTCTCTGGAGTGGTGAATCACACTTCTCTGTGTGGCAGTCTGGGTTTTGCCGTGTTCTATTCAAAAAACAAAAACATTTAAAACCTCGGGGGCTACTGTAACCAAAGTTCTTATATACAATGTCTCTCGTAGTAGAGTAGTTTTCTTCTTGGTCACCTGGAAAAAGGTGCAAGGTGGGCTATCTTAATTGTCTTATTGAGGAAAGAACAAGTTACATTTGTTTTGCCGACAAACCAAGGACTGCAAAGGCATGTTACCATTATATATATATGTATATAGATCACATATTCTGTGGTGCAAGTAATTCTGTGTTGTATAAGATATTTTTTAGACATTTGGGGATGTGTGAAATGTGTGGCCGTGCATGTGAACAGGTCACCCATTCCAAGCATCTGATAATGCCCTTCTTGGTTACCGGTATCTCACTTTGATTGTAGCAATATAGCAGATCTGATAGAACTAACAAAGCCCTTAGATTCTTCCCTGTTTATAACAGAACGATGGATGTTGTTTAAAAATACCTGGTAAAGACATATCAGTTGTTAACACTTTTCAAATTACAAAATTATTTGTTATTCTAGTTTTCTTCAAGTCCATTTGAAAACAACATCTGTACATGAGGGATTAGCCAATTTAAACTCAGCATGTACAATCAGTAATTGCCAAAAGCATGCAATGAGATCGTTTGCATCATCTACATTTCTTCTTATTTCAATCCCTGATGCCAACAGAGGTCTCATTACAACCAAAGCGGCAATCCAACAGACATCTTCATCAAAGAAAACATAAATAGAATGTATTAGGCAGCTTAAATACTTTCCTGTAGTTATACTCTTTGTTATAGAACCAACCATCATTAACATTCATCAGCAATCAAAAATCTAAATTGATAGCAGTCTCTATCATAAATCAATTAGATTAAAATGTAACTTCTAATAAATTCATTACCTAAAAAATGACACTCTGTATATCCATATAATCACTGTGATAGTTACCGGCAAAGAAATGGTTAAAATCACACTGGTGTAAATTGAATTAACCTATAACTAAAGGATTTCCATCTGTATCTAGTGATTTAGAATCTACACTTTTTAGTATCCAAGTTGAATGAAAGTGAAGTAAATAATTAACCACTGCTGCATAAAATAGCTGACTTGCACATTAGACACTGAAATGTGCCTACTGTGGAGGGCCATCAAAGGACACTAACACAACATAAGAAAATATCACACGTTTAAACAATAGGTTGGGAGAATATACAGCAAGTCATGAATCACTTTTGTCCAATTTTATTCGCTACTAAAAGACGCCCCCACTACCAAAGATCACCTTCAGGAGAGAAACAAATGGGACTATTTGGTTCATAGTCATTATATGGTTAAAAAAACCCAAGACATTTGGCTTAAACATCCTTCTGGCAAATATTCTGTGTAAAACAGAAGGCACGTACGTATAGTAAAACTAAAACACTTTCCAAAACATTAATAGGGATAATTCATACATTTCTCCTCCACGTATGTTGTTCAGATGTGTATCTGGTGCTAACTATGTTGGGAAAAACCTATTGCCTGTATAGGAGGAGGATTCTTGAACGTTTATTAAAGTGATTATTGATACCTTTCTCTCAAGACATGTAAAAATTTTCCATCATGGCATTTTGAATGATTTCATTCTGTGGAAAGGCATGGTCAGGTCCCAAGAAAGTGGAGATCAATTCTAAATTACTACAGTGAGATTCATACTGGGCATATAAACTCTCAACTCTGACATCTAAGAAAATGAATGAAGGTTTAATTATACTTAATTCTTAGATGAGATATAATTTGATCTTTTTCTGTCATTGATAATTGTTATACTGTGTGGTATGAGGTGGATACATTAAAGCCATATTAAAGCTATATTAACTATGATTTTACTTTGATCAGTATGTATCTTTACCAGTGAATGTTTGAATTTAATAATATTATATAATGTGCTACATATATATTTATTAAA
>VKOC01019526.1:0-11172 GCA_009364415.1 Spea multiplicata | reverse complement strand
GCGAACTGGCAAAAGATACTGGCCCACCACCAGCAGCAGCGTTGGAAACTGAAAAAGGTGAATGAGTGGGCAGTTGACGACCCGCTCACCTGTTTCACCCCAGGGCAAAGCATCCAAAGACTGTCAGTCCTAGGGGTTTGGGAGCGGACTTACAGAGCTCAGACACAAGGCCCTAGCGTAAATTGGCTACACCAGCGGAGGTAGCAGGCATTGCCACACCGCAGCAAGTGCAACCAGGGGGAGAAACTACCTTAAACATTAGAGAGAAAAAATTTAACTTTCCAAGCTAAGAGCTGGGTAACCCAATTTGGGCAGATTGAATTTAAGAAAGGCAATCTGCTCCATCAGATGAGATGCCATGCGTGAGCGCTGTGGACTCAGTATGTTTCCAGTCATAGAAAACACGCGCTCACTTTGAACAGTGGTTGGCGGACATGATAGAAGCTGCTGCGCAACCCATGAGAGTGCAGGCCACACACTCTTCTTTTCATCCCAGTAGCTAAGAGGATCAACATTAGGCACAGAAGGAACTTCACAGAGGTAAAGTTTGACCATTTCAGCAGCACTATTCTCCTTTCTGCTGCTAGCTCTGTCAGATGGTCCAACTATACTGCCAAGTGCCTCTTCCCAAAACGCAGCTGCTCCACTCAGCTGTGTTGTGCTGCTTGGGGCACTGCTGCTGATGCTGCTGCTAGGGGTAGCAGACCACATCATCTCTTCCTCCTCCTGCACCTCACCCTCCTCGGACAGCATTCCCATTTTACGCTGCCAGTCACGCACCTTGTTGACCAATTGCTCCCGGTAGCTACTGAGAACATTGAATTTCAAAGCTAGCTTTCCCTTAATTCTTGGATCGCAAAGGCACGCTAGCATCATTTGGGACTCTCTTCCATGCGTTTGCGAAGGTGTACTTTTAGCAGATCCTTCTGCTTCCTGACTATGGCTGCTACGTCAGGATGTAGAGTGCCACCTTGAACAGCCTCACGGTTTTCAAGGAACACATCCATCTTGCTGCCTAGATGGGAGAACACTGGAATTACCTGGGCCAGACTGGCAGTGTTTGAGCTTAAATTTGCTGTGGCATCCCTGAATGGCTTAAGGACTGCCACTAGCTGGGCGATCACTGTCCAATCCTCCCTATTCAATGGAGATGTAATCCCAATATTGTGCTCTGAGGCAAGATTATGGATTGCCCTCTGCTGCTCCAAAATCCTGTCCAGCATGTCTAACGTGGAGTTCCACCGTGTACTGACATCCTGACGTAGGCAGTGTACGGGAAGACCTGACCTCTCTTGCTCTTCCCTCAAAAGTTTGCTAGCCTTAACACTATGGTGAAAGTGCCCAGCGATCTTTCTGCAGCGGGACAGAACTACTGCTGCCACATTAGTTCCTTCTGACATTGCTGCCTTGACTACAAGATGGATGATGTGGGCTGCACAGCGCACACCAACAATATGACCATCTCGCAGCGCTTTCACCATATTGGCACCTCCGTCAGTTACCACAAAACCAACTTCAACATTGGTGCCCGCCTCTGTTCCCACCCAAAGGCTAAACATTTTCCTAATTGCATGCAGAATATTTTGGGAAGTGTGCTTTTCATCCATCACTTCTGCATGGAGAAGGAATGATCGGTAGCCTGCTGCAGCAGCTTCCTTAGACACACCGGGCTGCCAACAGTATGCTGTCAAAGAAAGAAAGGCATGCTGGGCGCTAGGTGCACTCCACAAATCTGTAGTGAAATGAACACACTGACCAGCAGCCTTGGAAAGCTCCTCTTTCACTGCTGCAACACAGGACCGATACAGCGAGGGGACAATGTTCCTGCTGAAAGTGGAACGTGACGGAACTGTGTATTGTGGAGCCACAGCCGCCATTAATTGTTTGAAAGGCTCCCCTTCAATCATGGAGAAGGATGCCCCTCCAACAGCAATGAACTGACCAATAAGTCGCGTTACTTTATTGGCCTGCTGTTTGGGCATCGTTCTCTTGGAGTGGAATGCCCCAAATTCTTCCAGGGTGGGCTTGGCATGCAGTGCTCCAACCTGCCTTGGTCTCTGGCTGCCAGCACTAGCTGCTGCTATTGGCTCAGAAGCAGCTGTTGGGGTTTTACAACTGCCTGCACTACGTTTTACTTCTGCATCTTTCCCCAATAGCACAGCGTTGTGTTGAGTGCTGAGGTGATGCTTCATGCTAGCACTGGTGAAATGGCCAGACACTTTCCCTCAGCTTATTAGCTTCCCACAGTGTTTGCACTTTCCATAGCGCCCTTCTTCCACATTTTCAAAGTGCTCCCAAATTGGGGCGCGCATAGCCTTGGGTTGTGCCTTGGGTGCTGCTTGTACTGCTCGGGGTGGATGAACAGCGGCAGAACTAGTGGTGGTGGTGGTAGTGGCACTGGTGGTACTACCAGTACTGGCCATAGTGGGACTGCTAATTGCTTGAAGTCTAGCAGATTTGGTAGGTTTTGCTGCTGCTGGTGGTGGTGATGATCGCAGCGGAGAAGGTGGAGGCTCAGGGGAAAATTGTGCACTAGTCATTTGTACACTGCTCCCTGAGGAATCTGATTCCTGGCCACTAATCTCCTCTACTTCCTCTGGCTCATAGTCTAGTTCTTCATTAGCCAGATGAAATGGAATTCCTGCTAGGCTGGAGCTAAGACTGATATCGTGACTAGTAGTAGTAGTAGTGCGAGCAGGAAGAACAGACTCTACACTTGGCCTCTCAGTCTCAGGCTCCTCTGGTACCTCGCTAGCTGGATTTCCAGTACTATGTGTAGCCATCTCTCTAACTGTCTTTACAAAAATACTGTAAGGACTTGGTGGCTTGCTAGAGGTACTAGGAGGACATGGCGTGGCGGTACCGGTGGGAACAGTAGGCGCAGCACTAGTGGTGGTAGACGCGGTAGAGGTGGGGGTGGTGGTGGTGGTGGTTTTCCCTACAAAGGAATGAGATCGCTTTGGGTTGGGACCCCTCTGAGTCTTGCTGCTAATTTGGCTCTGCTTGGTACCGTGCATGCTGCTTGTGGATGGGGAAGATGATGCTTGGGGCAAAAGGCACTTCTTTTTAGTCACTGGGCTAGTACTACTTGTGCTACCCTTTAACTTTGAACGTGCTGCTGGTGCTTTAGGCTTTCCGTAAAAACCCATAGAGCTTGTAGGCCTAGCCGCACTACTACTGCCTGCTTTTGGTGCCTTTCCTTTACTTGATAATCCTTCAAGCAATGCTTCCCAAATGATAAGCGAGAGCTTGGCCTACTTGGCCGACTAGACTGACGCAAAGGCTGCATCTTAGAACTGGTGGTGGTGCTGGTGGTGGTGGCGGTAGATGGAGCTTGTCCCTCCTTAGTCCCAAAAGGAGGATCCATTTCAAATTTTGTGTTGTGTGTGTAGTGTAGTGTAGTGTAGTGTTTAAAAAACTATAAAAACAAAAAAAAGGAAAAACAAATTAAAGACAAAAAAAATAGAGGAAGTTCTCTTCAGTGCTACTAAGTAAAACTATGCACTACTGCACTGTGCTGTTGTGTGCAATCTGCCAAAGTGCTAAAGTTATTTAAATTATTAACTCAAGATTAACTATTTTATAACTAGCAGTATTTTATTTTTAATTTGAATTTACACGGGCCTAAGAGCTTAGCCTACTACAATGCTAGCCTAAAGCTATACTATAAATCTACCTCTAGGCAGACGCTCTCAAACCCACTAAGCTAAAGTGAGGTTAAATCAGATTAAGTATATGATTTCTTAATTAATATTAAGTTATATAATATTAATAGATTAGAACTAATTTACTAATATATATTATGTATTATAGATAGAAGAATATAGATTATGAATTAGAATTTAGAATTAGAATTACTTATATTATAGATTATGAATTAGAATATTATTATTTATAATATATTATAGATTAAGATTAAAGAAGATTAGAATTATTTTAGTACTACAGCTAGTAGCTTGAAGCTTTGCTTAGTACAGCTCGTCACAGTCAATTTTTCTTGAAAAGAATTAGAAATAAAATAAAATGTCACAGCAAAACAGTTAGCTTCACTGCTTGCTGCACTCACTAGCCCAACAAGTTCACTTCACTGATGGACTGAGGTGAGCAAAACACTAAGGGTACTTTTAATAAAATTGAAATAAAATGTAAAATAAATGAGAAAATCTTTGCAAAACAGTTAACGTCACTGCTTGCTGATCAAAAAAAAACACAGCACTTATGCGGCTGCACTCACTAGCCCAACAAGTTCACTTCACTGATGGACTGAGGTGAGCAAAACAAATGAAATAAAATGAAAGATTAATTAAGAAAAATTGACTTGGTCTCTTACTGTTGCTAAAACAAAGCACAAACTATAGCGCTGCAGCACCAGTACTAATAAGATTAGCTGAACTATACGCTAGTAGTAATTAATTAATATTATTACTTTTATTTATAGCTAATTTAATTAACTATTAAGATAAGAAAGAATTAGAGAATTATTGATATTACTGATTTTAGATTAGACACTAGTAGATGTCTTGAATGTCTACAGTACACTCTACACTAGTATACTATTACTAACTATAACTGACAAATATATATATAATTTTATAATGAATTCAATTATTAATTATATTAATTAATATTACTGATTTTAAATTAGACACTAGTAGATGAATGTCTACAGTACACTCTACACTAGTATACTATAGTATATATATATATATGACTGACAAATATATATATATATATAATATTATAATGAACTATTAAATTATAGATTCTATTAAATTGTAATTTATAAATTCTATTTAATTTATTTAAGCAGGACAGGCAATAGGCACTAGTGCCAGCCCAGGGCAAGGGCACCCCAGTGCCACTGAGGCACTGGGTGCACTGTCAACTCAACAGCACTTACACTAAAGTTGATGACAAATTAAATAAAAAAAAATTAAATTAATCAAATTATTATTATTATTAAATATATTAATTAAGTAGCACTGAAGTGAGGATGAAGTACACAGTGAGAAATGGCAGGCTAAGGCTTACCAGTCTCACACAGAACAGAACAATCTCTCTCTGTAACGCTCGGATGCAGCACAGCAGTGTTGCCAAAGCAGTCACAGCGAAAAATGAATGGATCTCTCAGGCAAGCTCTGGTCTTATTAAGGCGCCTTCAGAATTAAAAAAACAGCAGCACAGGCATTGGACGAGACCCTTAGCGTGACGTCACAAGAGTGAGCTGATTGGACAGACGAGGATCAGCTCACTCCTGTTTGAAATTTTGGCGGTTGCGCAGCAAAAACGAAGACGATCACGAAGAATGAGGTTGTGAGTCTTCGTCTTCGCCTACGGTTTGCCGGCACTGTATTCTGTTCTACGTTCCTTCGGAACGAACAAAAAAACGGCCTCTTCGTGTTCGTTTTCATGTTCGCCCGAAGACGAATGCACAAGTCTACTTTTTCCCACTTAAATAAACAGCCACCTAACATACACTAGAATAGTGTGTTGATGTGTGTTTCTTGACAGATATATTCACCTTGTTACTCAACTTTGATGCCTTTTTCTGTGACTCTTTTCAACATACCGTATTTGCTCGATTATAAGACAAGGTTGTTTTCAGAGCAAATGCACTGAAAAATACCCCTTGTGTTATATTCGAGGCCGTCATATAATCAGACCTCAAATAGAGGTCTGACTATAAGACTAAGATCCAGATCCTCTGCAGCGCTACAGAGGACCTGGATCCTCCTCTCTGGTAACCTCTGCTGCTGCCGGCACGTCCTCTGGGGGCTTCTATAAACGAGAGCATGCGTGACGTGACCTTCCGGTGCTCCATCATAGAAGCCCCGGAGGGGCTGGCAGCAGTGGAGGTTGTCTACGTACATTCTGCAGACGTCCACCAGCTGCCCCCACAAGACACCAGGGAGTATGAAGTATGAGGAACAAGTCTGGGGAAGCATTGGTAAGTCGGGAGGGGGGGGGCAGAATGGCATATGGGGGATATAAGGCATATCTGAGGGGCAGAGTAGCAAGGCATAGGGCATATGTGCTTACCTGGGGCAGGTTGGCAAATAAAAGGAAAGAAAAACAAAAAAAATACTTTTTTTCAAATCATAGTTTTTATAGTTTATATGTGAATTAATATTTACTAGTAAAACATTTTTCTTATAAGGTAGTCTTATATTCAGACTTTTTCTTTTTTTCCTAAATTAATATTCACATTTTGGGGGGTCGTCTTATAATTCACCAAATAGAGTTTGGTATGTGACTGTAGTAGAGTCTGATCAACCAAGTTAACTCAACTGATATTAACTCCCTCAACCCCCAACGAGTATACAGGTATGTCTATGGGATTCCCTTTACGATATACCTGTGTGAAATGCCACTCCAGCTGCAGATCGAGTCCTGTAGTGTGTGTTTGCCACTTGATTACACACGCCCATACTTTGCTACGCACATATCTAGCTTTATGCTGCATATATATATATTACTGGGTGTCCGCTGGCCTTAAAGTGCCAGTCATTTAGATCTCCCCAGTCCACCCATGACTCCATGAATAAATAAAATTTATTTATTTTTTAAAGATAAAAGTTGGTACAGTGTGCATACAATCAGACACCAGACATGTCACAGAAATACACCCCCTTAACAACAATTGGGTTAAACAAGTTTAGAAAGCAATCAACCATTGCTTTCTTTGCTCAGCTATACCAAAGAAAATGTAGGGAACCACGTACGATTACTCCTAGGAGCAATGTATTTACCATATTGAAAGGCTATATGCCCTTTAATTATGACAGAGCCCGGCAGCTAATAAAAAGGTACTTGGGGGCGATCAATGATCAAGCTTAGCCAGAGTTGCTGAACTCTGTGTGGAACCTCTATATAGATGCATTCAGCAACACAAAAAAGTCAGGGGACCCTTTTGATCGCTCCTAAGAGTCTTTCAAACTGCCACCTTTTAGAGAAACTGAATAAAATATTTACTGTAAAACCTGTGTGTATTTATGCATTGTGATTCTAGTAACGTATATTCTGAATTTCAAATGTTTATACTATGAATGTTTAGATAATGTAAATATCTATTAAATAGAGAATTAAAGAAAGGTAAAAATCAAATAATCCATGTTTCCTTATGGTAGCTTCGATAAGCAGAATCCTAAAGCATTAATCAGTCTTGTATCTACTTTCTGCCCTCCAGCCTTAGCAATGTACTGTTAGGTCCTATATTAAAGCTTATCCCATTAGCAGAATATTAGTAGTGTCTCTTCAGATGACATACTCTTTGGACGTTGTTAGGAACTAAATTTCCAATGAGAAGCTACTTTTCTTTGCTTTCTGCAAGTGCAGCTGGCTCAAACATCCGGGATTTAATCGCTGCCCTCTGATTTTCTTTTTTATATATACTGAAGGCTATAATAAATAGTAGTGAGCTAAGGATTTTTAAAATTTTTATTTGCAACATGTAGTCTGTAAAACAAATACGATGAGCAGGCCTATCTCCCACAATCCAGTTCTTCCGCAACGGCATCATTTTGGGGAGTACATGGCTCCACAGAATTAGGATCCTCTTACTGAAATAAAATAAACACAGAAAGTTGCAATGATTCAACATGTTTTAGCATTATTAACTACTAATTATTATAATATCTAAATATATATATATTTTAAATGGCAAAAGAGGTTTGCACAAATCAACAGGCACTCCCTGATCTTATACAAAAATAAATCATTATTATAAATTCATCTTTATCTAAACTAAACATTTGACAATTATAGCGTACTTAATCCTCTATAAGATCAATGCACCTTACTTAATATTTAGGAGTTGTAAACTTATTCTTCTAGATAAAACTTTCAAACAATTACCTTTATCACAAAGGGAAAATAATACAGTTCCTGACACTAATTTCCAAACCTAATATAAGTAAATCTACTGCACAAAGGACTTGTTTTTGAAATACTGGCTTTTTTAATAAGTCAGATTTTGATGTATGCTTAACTTGTGATGAGAAATTATTAGGGCTCACCTGGTGGTCAAACTTCCACCTCCCAAACCATTTGGTGGCTTGCTTCAGCTCCACTGTTTGCCGAACTGGATGAGAGAAATAAGGGAATAGAATTAAATACATTTCAATTTAGAAGGAGAAGGTAGAATGAAAAGAAACAATGTAAACAACATCTGTTTAAGAACTAAAACACAGGTTAACATCAATATTAACCATTACAATTTTTACTATGAACAGAGTGAAATTTTCTGGTTTGTGTTTTATCAGTTATAATATAAAGTTTGGAACTCACGTTGTCTCCACATGCTCTTTTTCCCAAAGCCTATTTTGTCTTTTTTTGGAAAGAGGTTCCACTTCAGATGTTTCCTGCTTCATGGTCATGCTGACGGGGATGAAACATAGATGAAGACGTTTGTATATATATTTCATGTTAAAATAATACAGTTAAGAGTGTTGCAACAGAAACACAGGGATTTAAATGATCATTGATTTAGAAATCATTTTTATAGCACCTTCTATAGCATAGAAATCAGGAATGTATCATACCACCATTCATTTCATAAACCCTTTCACATAATTAGCTGAAAACACCTAATTATAAGACCCATGAGCCTTAATTGTAAATCATAATTATTATTTTAAAGTTGTGTAGATGTCTGTTTCTTTATTTACACAAGTTTTTATATTAATGTTGCAGTACTGATTAATTTATCAGCTTTTTAATTAGTAATTTTGTACAAGATTGTACTGTAATTTTAGATTTCAAAGTTAGAGATATTGTGTTGCTAATATAATCCTCTTAATATGACAGTATAAAATAAAGTGTTTGATATTTTCATGTAGGTTTGGATCACAGATCATATTTAAACAATGGGCATCACACAGAAGTCCTGCCTCTCTATAAAGGACCTGCTTCACTATAAAACACTGACCTGTATTCTGAAAAAGACCTCTTGCTGGCTCTTTTTTTCTCCTCCATCATCTCACAATTTTTTTCTGGAATACAATGATATTTTAATGACCAAAATCATTTAAAGAACTTTCTAAAAATTAAACAGTATGAAAGAGGAGTAATCATATAAAGTGGGGCGAGGGGTCACATCTTAGAGGACCTATGGGAGAAATATATGGATGTTCTTCAAATATTTTTTATGTTCCTTTCAGTGCCAATAAAACAAACTATACAAATTATTTTAAAAACAATATTATCATGAAAAGCAAATCTGAAAGGATAGTGCTATAAAAATTATGTTTCTATGCTTTTAGCATCAAAACATTGTGCTAGTTTATTGACCCAAGTAAGTTCTTTGAATATAGGGCCTGATTAACCACTATAACAGTCACAATGTGGAATAACCAGGCCTAAAATGCTAAATGCCCAGTGCTATTTGGACAACATAGAAATTGTGGTTCTACCAAGGTTTTGCTACCCCTTATCTGTCACAGTTTGCAACAAACTAAACTGATGAGAAAAAGGTAAATCCTAAACGAATACAAACGTGTGATACTAAATGACACCCAGACTAAACCAAACCCTTCCTGTCAAGCATTAGCAAGTTTTCAAGATAAAATATATCAGACCTCACTTCGTGAAATCACTCAGTGCTATGTGAACTGCTGTCCTAGCTTGGACTAAAATGCACACAACTGTGACATCACAGATGTTCCATGCATCGTAATGTTCCTTCCTTGCATGGGACATTTGTGAGATTCAACACATAACAAATCTGTGATATTCAATTTGTTAAACATCTACACTAGTTTTGTCTGTTTATTTTATAAACAGGGAACGTGGTAGATATTTTTTTAATATTACATTGTGAGAAAGGTTCTCTCAGATGCTGACATTTGAAGGCCCCATTCAGTGACATTGTTTGAGATGTATTTGCTGTGTTGCAATTGCTGAAATATTCCTGCTCATGAGTTATTGTTTGCCATGCATAATGATCAGGAAGTGATCCGGGATTCCTAGTTTCTATGTCTCTACTCTCTAATATGCCAGTATTTACTGGAGTATGGTCTAAAGGTGCCTAGTATGGCAATCAAAAAGTATCAAACCCTCAAGTATTTGTTTTATGAAAGTCAAAATGCGTACTACTGTTTTTCACTAAACAGCAAATTAATTCACAAACAAAAAAATGATGACTGACTTTTGTTTTTTTTTATATAATAATATTTTATTTTCTGGTTATACAAAAACATACAAAAAGCATGTATTCTTATTAATAAATGGCGTACATAATAATAATACCAAATTGAATACTGCTTTAACAATAACTTAACACATACATTAAGCCGGATGTTTTGTTCTGCTTTCTCGATTTCTAGTGATATTATTCCATATCCCTGTTTACTGATCCAAACCTATATTTCTGTTTTTTAGTTTGAGACGCACAGGCAATTCAACCTAGGTCTTTCTCCATTTGAAATCGTATTTGATTTTTAACTGAAACCAGGTGAAAGGTTTCATTTCCTTCCAATCCCGTGTGATCAATAATTTAGATGCTAACAAACAGTGGATAATTAAACACTTTCTATTGTTAATTCTGATGGGAGAAATGGAGGAGGGCCAGTTTTAGTGTTCCTTTAATTTTTATATTATCAATACAATCAAAGTAGCCGAATATCATATTCCATAGTTTCTTCACTTCTATATATGTCACCTGCATATGTTTAAAATCTCTTTTTGTCTACATTACACCTGCAACAAGTGTCTGATACTTATGGAAACGTTGCCTTTAGTTTTGCCTGGACCAGGTACACTATGACCTTAAAGTAATTTTCCATTATTGTTATACAAGCAATTACATTATAAGTTGTTTCTATCGCTTTATACTACTCTTTCTTGGTAATCTGCACTTTAAGATCTCTAGATCATTTAGTCATTATCATAGCAGGCTCAGTCTCCTCTTTTTTTCTTTTTTATTTAATTTTTTTATTGTCCACAAAAACTTCACAAATAATTAACAATACCACAATTTAACATTACAATAACATACAAAACAAACTTACATACAAGGATTCCATTATTATCGATACTATTCTGTCTATATCTGGTGTCTGAGTTTCTTTGGACAGGGTTCCAGTCGGTAATAAGTTACCACTAAACATCGATTTCGCCATCAGAAAGAAATTTTAACCACTTTTCCCAGATTACATACTTTGTACTACTCCATAC
>VKOC01019525.1:0-21013 GCA_009364415.1 Spea multiplicata | reverse complement strand
CAGCATATCTGGGGGCAGAGTGGCATATCTATAAGTAAGGTGCATTAAAATGGCTACTGGTTTTCTTTTTGTATGTAATATATGTTGGCTAACTGGAAAATAGATACCAAAAATGTTAAAATACAATATGATTGGTAGAATACTGTTCTACTATTCCACTAATGTGATTTTTTTTCTAAAAATATACATTTTTCTTTACAAGCTTTTAGGGTGCGGCCTATAATCGGTAATTGTTTTTTTAAATTGCAAAGTATAAATGTATTTGAATTAGTTTTAAACAAGCTTATTTCAAGTACCTGCAAAATGCAGTTCTGGATGGTATTGGTTATGTAAACCAGAACAACCAGGAATTCATAAATTGCATGTACCTTCTTATGTCAAAACTAGAGCTGTTCAGGCAGTGGAACTGATTAGCAATTTACAAACCTTTACATAAACCACACTGTACAGACCACTGCACACTTGTAAATTACAACTGTCAGTTGCGAAAACGAAAATTAAATGCATCAAATAACACTAGAAATTAGGATATCTAGCATTTTGACTAATGAACACCAAAATTAATTGCTTTATTTATGGAAGACATTATTATGCTAGTTAAACAATCTGTATTAAACAACATTACCTGCAGTACATGCAGATGATTGGGGGGCAAATACAAAAAAGACAATAATAGTGCAATATGTACAACAGTGAATAGTGCTGTATGTGGTGTGGTATTCACTCACAAACAATCTAGATGCACCAGACCCATCAGCAAATGCAGTGTAAAATTTCTTTTAATAACTTAATAAGAATCTATAAAAAAGCAGACAACAATGGGGCAGTATCTTTGGGGAGACAGATGTAAGGAATCAAATTACAACATATGTAGATATGCATAAACGCCCGTGTCTCCAAAGTCCGCAGTAGTTCAGCTTGAAGAGTCCGATTTTTTTGTTCTTCTCTATGCGTTTCGCCGGCTCGGCTTCCTCAGGAGAAGTGAAGGATAATCGGTAAGAACAAAAAATCGGACTCTTCAAGCTGAACTACTGCAGACTAAACATTTGACCTACCACAGGCTAGAAGCCAGGGCATATTAAGGTTGGCATGAGAAATCAACGGCAGGGTACAAAAGTCATGCTTACCAACACCACTTGTGAAGTGCAATTGTGCCCATGCACAAAGATCACACAGTGAGTGCCCTGGCAGAGCAAACTAGGGGTCAACTAATGCCCATCAGGGACTGCAGTAAAATTTTCTTCTTGTATCTTGTTATTTGTAACGTAATGGAAAGCAAAAAAAATACCAATGAACCCTGACATTTTGTAAACTGTGCAATTGTTCAAATGTCTTTTTGATCCATAGAAAAAACTGGAAACGTGTGTAGTAATATCATAAGCAGAAAAATAAGTGTACAAGTGTACCCACTCCTCAAGTTATACTTTTCTAGATAAATTTATTTTACTTTATCTTAAATTATTTAGTTTGCCAAATTGTGTGATTTGTTTTGATTCATCATCTGAACCATAATATTAGTTTACTGACTTATATAAGTCAAAACACTTCAGCCTTCATATGTACTTCTGGGCTCCGGCCCCCCGGAGCCTTCCCTCGCGGGATGCGGCCAGGACTGCACACTGACGTCAGTGCGCGGTCCCACTGATGTTAATGGGAGTTCCCGCTGACGTCGGTGGCGTTCCCACTGACATTGGGGGAGTGGGAAACACCGCGACCCGGAGGATTAGGGTTTTGACCCGGAGCCCAATCATTCACATTTTGATTGTGAATGTTGCATGTCATGTCCTGTTCTTATTTGCAACGTAGCACACTGCTTGTTGCTTTGAAATGCTCAATTATAATTAAAATGTGTATACTTCATGACTTCTACATATAAGAGATGCTGTGATCAGAATGCTTCTTCATACATGAACTAAAATGCAGTTATGGAGTTCATTATTATGCTTTAAACAGTTTTAATTATCTATATTAATATATATAATATATATATATATATATATGAAAATTCAAAACTGAGATTAAGGTTATGATAACAATTTATTGGTGAAATGCCAGTATTGCATAACACTGAATGTATTCTTTATTTATATATATACAATATTTCTGCATTAAATTGGGCATACTCACTAAGAAGTAAAGAGGCAAGTTGAGTTAACTCTACGGACTAGACCTGTCATAGGTCACATGCTTACACTTGCATATTTAATATACATGCAGGTTGTGAATAGACAACCCAAGTCCACTGGTTGGATGAAATGCGTTAGGCGACATATCAGCATGGAAGGTATCATTATTTGCCTTCATCCCATTTAATATTTTGTCATCTTTTCACGTGTAATAATAAAGAAGATTTTCATATATTTGGGTCTGACTTTTACTCATTTGTTTGGAAGATTTGCATTGGGACAGCTTTTCCCCTTTTTTTGTATATTGGTTTGGTTGTGAGGTTTGCATTTACCACAGGAAGCACATTTTTTTGCAGAGAGCGTTGTGGGCTTAACGTCTGTTGTCCCGTTCTTACTGTATTACTCTTACTGTTTGTGAATAGAAACACAAAATTTTGACCTGTTTAGCCCACCTAAGCCAACTTGCATGCACTTGCAGAGTAGTAAATAAACCCCATTGACTCAAATTGTTAAACATGTAATAACCTCTTGTACTAAAAGATTGATAATGTAATAAGAGCCTGTAGTTATCGGGAAGGCATTACAAATTACATAGAATGTACATGAATTAAAAAAAAAAGTTCAGTTTGCATTTTAAGAAGCTTTCATTTAAGCAAAACATTTATAATTAGAGTATTTTAGAACTTTGTCCATGTGTTCTTGATAAAGGCTATTTGTTAATAAATTAATATTAATTCTTAAAATAGCCATTCTTTATAGATAGATTATGTTGTATGTGTACCAAATAAATACATATTCACATACATGTGTTTTCCGTAAAATACTCATTATTTAAACCTATATTTTGTTAACATCCTTGTGTTTTAGACTCCATCATTTCAAGCTGGTATCTGTCCAGAGCCAGACAGGAGCTTTTAGCTAAACTCCTTGTAGTGCAAATAAGACACAAAGCCAAGAGACAAAAAGAAAACTCCCAAGAGTGATTCAGCTGTCATTTCATACAATAGCAACTTCTACTTCTCCTGTATTGCCAGAATAGTGATTCTTTTTCCCCTGGTTTAAAATCATTTTCATTTGTGATAACAAGAGATTGAGGAGAACAGAAACAATTAAAAGAGGGCCCATACACCATGCCCTGGATAGATCCAATGAATAATAATAGACATCAAGCTGCTAATGTCCTTAAAATCAGTTCTGTCTCAAGTGTCTAAGGAGCCTAAGGGGGTTCACTGGAGACCTAATTTATTGCACATGTTAGAATTAATAGGGTAGCATGAAGCATGGAAGCAAAGAAGCAGATAAGTCAAAGGGGCTTTCTACTTAAATCCATATGCAGGACAAAAGAAGGAAATAAAACTAAAATCGGTAATACAGTACATTAAGGTAAAAATCCATGAAAAGATTGCTTAGGCAATACTTTTGTTCCTTTAGAAATATTAACAGAAAGAGCATTGAAAATAATAATATGTATTATTATATATTAAAGTTGCTCAATAGGAACAATATTCACATGGGCTGTCATAAATTTTGAAACCATTATCAATTTAATACACATTTCTTATTAGAAAATCCCATATTCGGGTCCACCCACATTAAAAAAGTACAGCTTGATTATTTAGAAAAACAAGAAAATATAGCCTGCTGGTCTAAGAGTAGAATATTTAGTTCTAGTAATACATTTTGTTTGGCCACATAAATAGATGTAGAGTCAAATAAGCTGTTGGGTAAACAGAGATCTTTATGTAGAATGAGAGAGAGGGCTTATTTAACTTCTCGTCTATACAAAGTCCAGCAAATGGTATATTTTTGTTGTCCCATTAACTCTATTATGTGAGAACATAATTTTGCCTATTTATGAAAAGTAATTGTTGATCCCGGGTTAAAACAAAAGTTTATGAATTTTAATCTGCAGATCAGACTCCTTAAAGGTATCTTGCTATTAGAACATTCATTAGGTTAGTAATGTTGCATGCTATTGGAGGAAAATCATGTAGACTTCTAATCATATTTAGTCAAGTCTTCTAATCAAATACACCATCTAGGTGAAAAAGATTGATTATGAAGCTTCTTGTGTTTATATGGTGACTGATTTACATACTCTAGCCAATTCATGCATCATATGTCATGGATGAAGAAAAAAATGCAGGGCAGAAGTTATTACAGTGAGCACGTTAATAATTATATTCACAATAAAAAAATGTTGTTTTATGAACATTTTTAGTATTTTTTAAAATAATTTAATGAATTAAATTTTTTGGTTTTTGGTCATATAAATAGCCAATCAAGAGATGGTCAAAGACATACTCATGAATCATTGTTCTAATCAAAAAAGAGTTATAAGAGATGTTATTTACAGTGCATTTAGCTTAAAAATAAGTATTTTGATTGATTAGGTGAGTTAATATGATGACATATACCACTACTTCACCTACTATGACATCATACCAAAGTGAGGCAAACTCCCTCAAATGGCCCGACTAGCATGATCAGAGATCTCCCTTGTAACAGGCTCATCAGGCAACAGGCTGATCACCTTTTGGCTGCCCCATGTTCTGTCAGCCTAGGACAGAATAAGTCTTTGAGCTCCAGTCTCATTCATGGTTTTATATGTGTCTATACTAAGCATTCTTGAACGCTCACCTTACCATCTTGGTTTGTTAACTAATAGATTGATCATCAATTCCTTTTGATTATTATTTTTTTTACTTCATTGTAGGAAAGCCTCTGACTGACTACCTGGCAAAGAGGGCAATTATCCTTTAGGCTGATGCCAGAGAGCGCAGGACACTAACACTTGCTGCTGCTTGGACAGCCGATCCATTGCTTTAATGTATGGCTGAGGGCAGGGATACATGCAGCCACATGTACGGGAGTAGGTGTGTGGCTGTGCATATTACATGCCGTATTTGCTTGATTATAAGACGACTCTGATTATAAGATGGCCCCACAAAATTTGAATATTCATTTAGAAAAAAATCTGAATATAAGACTACCCTATAGAAAAAAGTTTTACTAGTAAATATTAATTCACATGTAAACTATTTTTTTGTATTTAATAAAAACTATGATTGAGAAAAATGCATTTCCTGTTTTTATTTCCTTTTATTTGACAACCTGCCCCAGTGATGCACATCTGCCCCAGTTAAGCACATCTGCCCCGGCTTGCCACTCTGCCCCCCAAGATAAGTTGCTTTTAACCCCAATATGCACTCTGCCCCCAGATATGCTTTATATCCCCCTATTTGCCACTCTGCCTCCCTGATTTGCCTTATATCCCCTGGTATGCCACTCTGCCCCCCAGACTTACCAGTGCATCCCAGACTTGTCCCCTGTGCTTCAGACTCCTAGTTGTCTAGTGGGGGCAGCCTGTGGACATCTGAGCAATGCGCATAGACACCCTCTGCTGCTAACAGGCACTTCCTCCGGGGCTTCTATGATTGAGCACTGGAAGGTCATATCATGCCGGTGCTCCGTCATAGAAGCCCCGGCAGAAGTGTTGGGCAGCAGCAGAGGTTGTCTGCATGCATTGTGCAGATGTCCACTGGCTGCCAGAGAGGAGGATCCAGGTCTGCTGCAGTGCTGCGTGGGATATGGTTCCTAGTCTTATAGTCAGACTTCTGTTTGAGGTGAGATTATAAAACAACCTTGAATATAAAACAAGGAATATTTTTCAGAGCATTTCCTAATATTTCGCTAACCTCATCCCTAATCCAGCCCTGTTGTTAACTTCGGTACGTGTTCTAGTTGTTGCCAACCCAGCTCACCAAACTTTATTTAATGACCTTGTTATAGCTATTGAGATATTGTCTTTTTGTTGACAAAAACTTCACTTCTTACTTGATCAGCCAAAGTGAAATTTGAATCTGCTTAAATGTGAAAAAGGACCACCAAAATATTCTAATTAAAAATGCTTATGGTGATCAGTTTGGGAGGTATGTCTATACCCTTGTGTGTTCTGCTTGCTGTGAAAAAGCAAATGTAAACTGCCAAAAGAATTGCCCCACCAGAGCTAGAACTCACAATTTCTATTTCTTATGACCTATCATTACAGAGCTATGGTTTCAATACACGTTTCTTAAATAATCTGTAGAATGGTTGAACTTGTATTATATATTTTTTCCAACTTAATTAAGTATGTAACCATGTAAATTATAAAGTATACTTATTCCAGTCCTACCTTTATGGTAATAGTGAATTGGGAAAAATAGTAGCCTGAGGCATATATCTTTGGGGTTTATTTACTAAAAGAGTTTTATAGAGAGCTGTAGTTTTGGCTCCCCTACTTTACTGCAAATTATGAAGGACCAACACTGGCTGAGGGGGTGCTTTAATAAAATTATTAGGACTGTAATTTTACATTGACTTGCAAGAGTTAAGCAAGACAGGAGGCTTCATATTTGCATTACTTCCTTTATGGAAATCCTCCAGCAGCAAAGAAATAGTTAACATGTTAGAATAAAAAACAGCCAATCAAAACAAAACAGAGTGTATGAAGTCCTGTTCACACCCTCCAACATCCTCTCTTTGCTGCTAGTCTCCAGACGAGCACCCTCCATACTAGAGTGCCTTTGGTTTTTCATTTTACCTGATATTTTTTATGTACATTATGTATTTTATGTACTATATATATATCATATTTATTGTCAATTGTTTGTCTAGCATTGGTTGTGTTTTTTTCCAGTTTTCCTTTTAGTCAGAGCCAATACTGGCTTTTTTTACTTTATTTTTCAACTACTTACCTTGTGGCAACGTGTTCTGCGTTCGGATGGTTTAAATAAAGTTTGACAAAACCCCCCCAGAAAGTATCTAAAATAAAAGTAAACCTATATTTAATTATTGATTTAGGTTTAGGTTTATGTTTTTCAGTTTCCTTGGCCTAATCACTTAGGCTCTAGTAGTTGTTTTATATTGTGGAATTCCTGGCTGATGTAATGTAACTGGTTACATTATTCTACATGTGTGTTCACACTATGTATGGAGAGTGACCCTCTGTTATATATATTATATTTCAGCCTAGGGGTGACCCCCTTTTATTTTCAGTTTCTACTGTTTGGGTTGCTATCCGAAGTTTCACGAAAGACAAGTCTCATTGCACTCTGGTCCTTCGGGTGGACATATTTTCCGCGGCCCACTACATCAATCGTCTAGACTTTTCGCGTTCAAGACTCCTTTCAGAGTTGACCAAAGATCTCTCAATATTGTCTGGGTCACCACCTGTCCATCTCTAGTCCTTCCATCATCACTAGATCTCCTCGCAGATCCAGAGGGGAACCCACATCCCCTGGTGTGTCAGCAACAACTGGTGCTGGTAGCTTGGTCAGTTTCCTGGGTTGTGTCGAGGCTCGAGATCTGTTCTGGGACTCATGACCCCAGGCACTAGAAAATCTTATCTTCAGGCGTGGATAACGTGAAACAGCTGGTGTGTGGAACAACATCTTGATCCCTTTACGGCACCAGTGGTATACATTTTGAATTTTTGGGCTCATCTTTTTTCTCTAGGGAGATCCTACCGTACCATTAATGTTGTTCGTTCTGCTATTTCGGCAGCGCACGTTAGTATAGGAAGAATCCTTCAGTGTGCCATTTGCTCCAAGGAATTAGGCTAGCACGTCCTCGGTGGTGATTGCTTTCTTGGAAAATTGGCCAGACAATGCTGCAATTTCTTTGCGTCAACTTTCCGCTAAGCTTGCGCTTCTTTTGTCTGTTATCGTCTAGATGGGTTTCAGACATCAGAGCATTCGACACAGATTCTTTCTCTTTCTCCACTGTAGGTATTTCAGTCTCTATTTCTCGTAGGACAAAAGTTTCTTCTTCGGTTTCCTACCCTTATTTCCCAGATCATCCCAAATTGTGCATAGCTCTGTGTGTTTGCACCTATTTATCTATGATGCTGGGTCATCATTCTTCTCTTCCGGGCCCTCTCTTTATTTCATATGTTCAACCTTTTAAACCAGTTTCTTCTCCTACTATAGCTCGTTGGATTAGGTGGTTTCTTCGCCGCAGTGTCAGCAGCCCTGGATTCATGCGGTTCTTTATCAGATATTTTAGTGTCAGCTGACTGGTCTAGAGAATCTACTTTTTGGATTTTTTACTGCCGTCCTCGAGCTCATGTTTCTTCTTTTTTTTTTTAGAGTTTTTTAGAGTTAAAATTGCAAATATGAATGGTCTATTTCAGTCCCCAAGCAGTGGTTGGAAATTGAGGGGTCGTTTGTTCACGTTCCTCTTTATTGTCTTCCTTGGCTGCCAGACTCTAAGAAACACTTTGCCACTAAGATTTCGCTCAATATTTCCTCTACGTTAAGGGTTTTTAGTAGGATTGTGAGGGAGGGCCTCTTGACCTCCAGCCTGTGTTCCTTCTACCCGATGGTTCCCAATCCTAACTTCCCCCTCAGTATGTCTGGTCACCGATCCCCGCTGAAGCCCTCACTCCCATGGCGGATGGTTCGCTTTCACTCCATGTTTGTGGACGACAATCTTGTGTCGGCCGAGACCTTTTACGGCAAGCAATCTTTGACCTCTGCCGAACTCCTTTTCTATTTACAAACCCAACACTTTGTAACATCAATTCCCAGGACTCCCCTCCTGTCTTGACCATTATTCACTTTTGAATCTCTATGCTCCTCTAACTCAGAGACTCCGCATTTACTATCGGTTCTCTATGCGCTCCTGCTGGACTCTGCCTCTAGGTCAAAACCTTATTTTCTGAGCATGTGGGAGGGGGATCTATCTATTTCACCGTCCCCCAGAAGTGGGATAAAGTTTTGTTTTCTATTCATAGGGGCTCCATCTTTGGACCTTCATAATATAAAGTAAAGTAAGGGAGCTATCAACAAAGCCACCCTGCAAACTCCATTGTCAACTCTTTCTTTAGTGAATAGAGCCAGAATAGTCTAATCATGTAATTGCAAATATAATGTATTGTGATAGCTGTCTGTTTTGTATGCTTTCTGCTTTGTTTCTGATAATTTAGTATGATTTAGTATAACTTTGTCTTCAGGATTTTACTTTATTTGTTGTACACAGGGCTGGTCCTCTTGCAACTTCAATTTTTACACACTGACCATTCTGCAAAGCTTTTTGGCAGGTTTATCCACTGCTACCTGTATCTTGCCCTGCTTACTACCTTCCCAGCACTCGGAAGATAGGTCAAGCCACTTTCGGGCTCAGGTAGGCAGTGCACTGGGAAGGAGGGAATGAAAAGTGCATACTACATGCATAAGGTCATAATGTCACATCAAGCTGATGCATGACATTAAAGGGCTTTCTGTCCACATAATGACCCTTCCTCCCCCTACCCACAAGCACAATCCCCAATCAAAAAGTACTGTTATGTGCAAGTGCTGTCAGCATTACTAAGAAACGGGACATATGCCATGAAAACCAACAGTATAAACATAAGCACCAATTGTTCGCACATCAGAGTTTATAGGGAAATAATGTTATTATCTAGTCTTCCAATATCTTCCATCAATCCTATATAACCATAGCGTTTTTGTGAAAAACATTTGCTCCTTCATATCTTTTCAAATATTTTGATTTGAATTAATTTGTCCTTCTTTATGTCCTTGCTAGTTTTCAACAACTTCACACAAATTGTACCTTGACAGCAACAATAAACAACCAGATCTAAATCAATATTTGTGCAAAGGTGTCAGGAACTGGGTCCATACAGAGGACTGTAATGACCCAGAGCAACCAAAGAATGTGTGCATCCAGGGATGTGCGGCCACGTACCAGGCACCCTGAAGCAGGCACGAGACATAGCACTAGAATCACGTGCAGGATGCTGCAGGCTGGGAGTAGGGAAGCTAAGCAGAGTATATAATGGAAACAAAGCAAGCAAGGAGGACAGAGCAAGGAACAGGGAGACCGAGCAAGAAACATAACCAGACAAGACATACATGTCTTGGCACAACAAAGGACAGGGAAGAAGGCAAGGAACACAGGGGATGGAGTGAGGAGCCAGAATCCTCGGACGCTTCTCCTTTAAGCAAGGATAGGACATCTTAACCGGGACATGGGGAGAGGAGAGAGGAACCAAAATCCTCAGATGATTCAGGGTAGGAGGGCAAAGGTACACAAAATACAGATGCACATGGATATACAGGTCTAGCCTAGGACTATAAGATAACAATTGGAGATTCTGTCACATTATATGGCTATACTATGCTTAGCCCACCACTACGCCAAAGTACTCCAATGACGGCTAAACCCTGCTTACAGAGGTACTAAACAAACCAAACAAGAAATCTAAACACATGGCCGAAAGACATACCAGTAGACTGCTGACTGAGACAAACAGAAAAAACGGGTAGGGCACACCTTATAAACGAAACAGAGCTGAAGCAAAGAGCAAGACTGGAATCAAGGAATCAGAGGTTCAGGACAGAACATACGTAAATCCAGAAATGGACCACAGCAAGACCGGGAAACAAAAGACATGCAGCTCCACAGCCTGGATGGGGCCTGACAAAAGGAGAAAACATGTACATTTTTACATCTACAAATTAACCTTTTTACCTTTCTTTCTAGCCTGTTTTTATGTACCACTGGTGCTTTTTGTTTTGGTAAAAAAAGGAGAAATACAAAGAAGAAAGAAATCAAAATAGATATTTATAAGATATTAATAAGATAGATATTAATAAGTTTTATAACCTTTTACAAACCGAATAATGTCTGAAACCCTGGCTGTATAAAGTCTAAATGGATACTGTTTTATTAATGGAATAATGTATATGTGCATATAATAAGAAACATGTCAAATGCTGAAGGTTAAAAGATTTCTTCTCTGAGATAATTGGAGATTTTACCTAGACCATCAGGAAATTAAACCAGAGATCCTTTTAAAATGTTGTTGTGCTTAGCAAACATATTCCTTGTGACATTGAAACAGACAGAGTAATGGTGTGAGGAGCCTTATTGGCAGGAGATGACAATGTAGATGGAAATAGGTAAACTGATACATAGTATGTAAATGCTTCCCATCACAATGTGGTCTAGATGCAAATGTTATACAAGGCACAAAGTAACACACATAATCTAAAGGTTTCTGCAAGGAAAAGTAGCCTAGCTGATGCCTGGATGGGAATGCCTGGAAGAGCTAAGGTCTTGGACCATTATGTTTATGTGAAAAACATAATGGGGACAGTTGGTGTTTTACAGTAAAGTTTGGAAACTGTGTTCTGTCTTAACTCAGCAGGACCATACTTTTCTATATAGAGGAGAGAGGAGGAAGATTAAATGTTAGTAGTGGAAGATAAATGGTGCTAATAAGACGACCCTATAGGAAACTTTTTACCAGTAAATGTTAATTTATGTAAACTATTTTTTTAATAAAAGCTGTGATTGAGAAAAATATTTTGTTTTTATTCTTTTATATTTATCCACCTGCTCCCCAGTTATGCACATCTGCCCCCAGGCTTGTAACTCTGCCCCATAAATGCCTTAAACCCCTATATGCCACTGGGCCCCATGATATGCCTTTTAACCCTCTAAATGCCACTGGGCTCCATGATATGCTTTTTAACCCTTTATATGCCACTGTGCCCTATGATATGCCTTTTGACCTCTATGTGCCAGTCTGGTATTTAGGGGGTTAAAAGGCATATTATGGGGCAGAGTGGCATATAGGGAGGTGTTAGGCATTTCTGTAGGCAGAGTGGCGTATAGAGGGTTAAAAGGCATTTCTGTAGGCAGAGTGGCATTAAGGGGTTAAAAGGCATTTCATAGAGCACTCTGCCTACAGAAATGCCTTATGCCCCCATTTAACACCCCCCGCCTGCAGCGGAAGTTGTGTACACGCTGCCCTGGTTGCACACCAGGGAATCAGAAGAACCGGTAAGTTGAGGGGGGGGGGCAGGAGGATCCAGGTCCCCTGCAGAGTTGCGGGGGATCTGGATCTTAGTCTCATAGTCAGACCTATTTGAGGTCTGATTATAAGACGACCCTGATTATAAGACGAGGGGTATTTTTCAGAGCATTTGCTCTGAAAAAAACCTTGTCTTATAATCGACCAAATACGGTAATAATCAGGTCTGGACATAGAATAAAAACCATGTTTTCATGTTGGTTTGTGGTGCCACTTTTACATCATACATATTGCTGCATGTTCTTCACAAGCTATTCAACCTTAGTTTCTTCAATCCATAAAGCATTTTCCCAGTAGTGCTGTTCGGCAAATTCCTGGTGAAAAGCGATGTTAAATTGGATAGCATCAACTTCATCCGTGGTGTTCTGCTATGGACTGCATGCCTGTTCAATGTTTTAGGTATGAACATAGATGTTAACAAGTTCTAAATGTTCTTCATTTTTTACCTCATTGAGCATTCTGCATTGTGTCCTTGGAGTCATCTTGGTTGGGTGCCCACTAGGGAGAGTAGCCACAGTGCTAAATCATCTTGATTTATAAACAAGTTGTCTAACCATGTACTGCTGAATATGTAAACTATTTGATATTACTTTGTAACCCTGTCCAGTTTTATGCAAATCAACATTTTCTGAGATTTCTTTCTTGTAATTCATGGTTCAAATTAGCAGATGATTAACGACCCCGCGTATATTTTGACCCCTGAAGCAGTCCTATTGGATCACACTTCTCTTTCACTGACAGCATACAAACACTCAGTCACCTACCACATACTCAGCGCAGCCAAGGCAGTGATCCCGATATGTTGGAAGAAAAAGGAAACTCCTCCTATACACATCTGGCTTAGCAAGATGCATTTTATTTCATAAATGGAGGAATTGGTGTGGACGTCCCATGGGAAGGAATTCCAGTACAATAGGCGATGGTTTTGGTGGAAGGCCCTTATCTCTTCTCCTAGACTTCCTGAGATACTGCAATCTGCCAAATAGACCTTTTTGATATTACTGCAGGCCTACCCCGCCTCTGCTTAATTGATCTGTTTATTCTTTTCCTTTTATCGACTGACACCGTCAACACGCGCATCGTTTAGTTTGTGTTTTTTTTTCTGTTGTTTATACAGGTTCTTATATGCCTTTTAATATTATGCCTTGGCTCTCCGTTTATTCTGCTGTGGCCTACCTTTGCGGCCTCAGCGATGGTTTCGTACTGCGACGGTTACCGATTTCCCATCGCACATGAATCGCTAATCTGGTATCTGCCTGCATAAGTGTATTCTGTTCTGCACCACTGTGATTTATGTCTACACCTATGTATCGCTTACTGATTGTATGTTATGCTTTTCACTGTATAAGAGTATATATACTTTCTTTATGTGACTTTTTGTACACTACTCGTTTGGATGTACTTATGGGTGTGCTGAACCGACGTTACTGTTGTATAACATCCTATTTCGCAGTATTGTGCTGTGATGTCTTCTGTTGCTTCTATTACAATAAACGGAGAATTTACAAAAAAAAAAAAAAAAATTAGCAGATGATTCTTGAGAAAAGCAAATTCAAAATGTTGAAGTGGTTTTTATTATGGTCAAAAGTAGCTCTATACATACCTCCAATCCTGTTTTTTATTGATTGATCTCTCAGGTTTAACAACTCCTGACTCATTAGCTTTTTGTTGAGGTGATTAAGCTAATGGGTTCAGCCGACATCTTTACCACCCACATGAGATGTTTAAATTTATCTATACATATGAACAAGAACTCGATTAATTAAGTTATTAAGTTTAAAACAAATTGTTCATTATTGTAACTTTAGATGTAGATCATATTGTATTTTAAGACATATACATAAATTATTATAGTATATACATACATTTTTTATTACCACGCATAGTCTGTGATTAACATAATTACACAAAAACAAATATTTAACAAAGTGCGCTTAATAAATCATTCTTAAGCTTACACAGGGGCTCTACTACTAAGTAAACACTTGACCTTGCTTTGAGCTGTTTGTTATTCTGCTGCTTTAATTCCAACATAAATCTGCCGTCTTTTATTTCATGCAAAACAGGGCAACCACCATGAGAGACCACACAATGAGTTAATTTCCAGCAATAATAACTTGGTCCTAGTAACCATTTCACTCTCTGAGGTTAAGCACATATATACACTAACTGGCCACTTTATTAGGTACAACTGTTCAATTTCTTGTTAACTCAAATAGCTAATCAGCCAATCACACGGCAGCAACTCAATGCATTTAAGCATGTAGACGTGGTCAGGACAACTTGCTGAAATTGAAACCAAGCATCAGAATAAGGAAGAAAATTTAAGTGACTTTGAACGTGGCATGTTTGATGGCGCCAGACAGGCTGGTCTGAGTATTTCAGAAACTACCGATCTACTGGGATTTTCACGCAGAGCCATCTCTAGGGATTACAGAGAATGGTCTGAAAAAAATATCCAGTGAGTGGCAGTTGTGTGGATGAAAATGCCTTGTTGATGTCAGAGGTCAGAGGAAAATGGGCAGACTGGTTCGAGATGACAGAAAGGCAACAGTAACTCAAATAACCACTCGTTACAGAATACAGTTTCTGAACGCACAACACGAACCTTAAAGCAGAAGGGCTACAGCATAAGACCACAGCGGTGCCACTCCTGTCAGCTAAGAATAGGAAACTGAGGCTCAATTTGCACAGGCTCACCAAAATTGAATTTGGCGTAAAGATCATGAAAGCATGGGTCCATCCTGCCTTGTATCAATGGTTCAGGCTGATGGTGGAGGCGTAATGGTGTGGAGGATATTTTCTTGGCACAATTTAGGCCCCTTAGTACCAATTGAGCATTTTTTAAACGCAACAGCCTACCTGAGTTGTTGATGACAATGTCCATCCATTTATGATCATAATGATCATAGTGTACCCATCTTCACATGGCTTCTTCCAGCAGGATAATGCACCATGTCACACAGCTCACATCATCTCAAGCTGGTTTCTTGAACATGACAATGAGTTCACTATACTCCAATGGCCTCCACAGTCATCAGCTCTCAATCCAATAAAGCACCTTTGGGATGTGGTGGAAAGGGAGATTCACATCATGGATGTGCAGCCGACAAATCTGCAGCAACTGCGTGATGCCATCATGTCCATATGCACCAAAATCTCTGAGTAATGTTCCCAGCACCTTGTAGAAAGCATGTCACGAAGAATGAAGGCAGTTCTAATGACAAAAGGGGGTCCAACTCGGTACTAGCAAGGTGTACCTAATAAAGTAGCCAGTGAGTGTATGTCCCTAGGCCCTATGACCCTCTTGGAATGGCCCTGCCTGATATCCAATGTTCTACTATAGAGATTCCTTGGACAGATTAAAATGTAAGTTTATATTACGTTCAGACAGACAAACATAAAAAAACACTGACACGTAAGAATTGCTGTGTGCTTTCTGGCTGCCTATTTTCAGCCTACTCTAAAAATGAACAACTCATGTTCCTGTATGTTAACCTATGATTATTCTTATTCATCAGGACTAAACTACGCAGTAAATCATTCCTTAATCGTTCCTTAATGTGTGCGACACACACCACAAGACAGCTGGTGAATTATCATCTGCACTTTAGAAAATATAGCTGGAAAATAGTTTAGTGTTATTTTTTACCTTTCTGAAGCCAGATTTTAGACAATGTATTACTGCTCACCTCTCTTCAGTTCTCCATGTCTTCCAGTATCTACAGATTTACCCCCCAAAAAAACAGCTGCTTTATCTCCTAGACAATGACCCCCACTGAACCCCACCCTTTCCTGGAAATTAAGGACATTAGGAGGTAAATCCGGAAATCAAGACTTACCTGTTTATCCCTACGCTGGGACGTCATATCCCAGCGGTCAGACCAGTAGTGTACCTAAAGGGGGGTGGTCCGGGTTCCACTTCTCAGGGCCGCCCCTGCTCCTGCTCCACCTGCACAGGAGCAGAGTTGGCACAAGCAGGCTGTTTTGGGGCAGAGTTGGCACAAGCAGGCTGCTTCAGACTCCCATCAATGTCTGGGTCAGTGTATAGTGATGGAAATCACTCTGTATTACCATCAATGCCTGGCACAGTATATAGTGATAGGAGTTATGCTGTATCATATATGTTCAGTAAATGTTATTTTTTTTCAGTTCATTTAATTTATAAGTTAAATTATTTTTTTCAGATTTGTAGTTTTTTGTAAAGTTGACATACAGTTTACAAATTTGTGAAATAAATATTCTTGCCAACATCAATTTTTTTGTACGGGCGGGTGCCACATATAGGATCCATCCCGGGTGCCAAATACTTTAGGTATGCCCCTCGTTCAGACACGGTTACCCTGGGACTGCCGATGGACAGATATTTTCTGGTAACCTTGTTCACCTCTATTGATAACTCCTTTTGTGCACTTCTGACTGGTGGACTGATCCATGGAGCAAGGTAGCAGCATTCCAGCCCAGCTTAGAGGGCAAATCCTAGTACATCCCTGTATCTGTTGTGGCAAGGTAACTGAGTCTGTGTACATCAGTAGCAGGTTAGAACGCTCATTATTCCCAGCATGAGGGGGTTAATTACTGGGAGGTCAGCAGGTGGAGCTAATTTACCTGCACTCAGGTGTTTAAAGGGCGGTCGTTACAGGCATTAGTGTTCTGAGAACAGAGAGAGAGGCAGTCAAGCCAGAGGCCCTCAGACTTTATAAAGGTACGGTCCAGAGATACTGTGTTGTACTGTTACTATTACTTTTATGACTGGGACTGGATTAGCTGGCCGGTTAGTTAGTGAGGTAAAGAACCTTGTATAGTTAGTCTCCAAGATGGAGTAGGGTTTGTTTTTGTTTTGGTTTATTTATATAACCCTGTGAAGTGCAACACTGTGGACCTTACAGCAAGCTGCAATAAACTACATTGTGCTTTTATTCTGCTGGTGTCTGGAGTTTCTTGTTTTGATCGGGCCATCCTGCCACACTGTATAAACCATGATGATTTTGCAGTCAGTTTGGGAAAGAAAGCAGGTATTAATCTAGTGGGCAATAAAATCCAGTCCTTGATGCTTTTATCTCGCTTTAATTTTCAGAGGTTTTTTGAAGTCCACCCTACAGCGGGAACAATGCCAACTGCTGCCCAGTTTTCAACAAGCTCACTTTAGGCTAGAACAGCATCTGAACACACCCACAAAATCATACAAAAGAGACTGGTCCCTGTTTGGTTATTTTGTACGTTCTTCCTCTGCCCCCAATGTGTATTCGATTCGATTAGCACTTTCCTTGCTTTTGCGGCATATTGCCATTCTGTCCTAGGCCTTTTATATGGTACAATATATAACAGTCCCATGTGACTGTTGGATGCCAAGGTACTTCTTGCTGGTCTGTATGTCTGCCATGTGGCCTGTTGGTAGTTCCACCCCATCGATCTTAAGTACATTCTCAAGTCCGAATGACATCCCAGTGTCTTCACTTTAAATCTGTGTAAGGTGGATCAACAAGTCGATGTTTTGTTCACTGTGGACATACAGCTTGATGTCATCCATGTAGAGGAGCTGGCTGATAGTAGTTTCACTCTCGAACCTGTACCTGTATCCAGTCCTTGTGATAACTGAGGGGGTTCAAGCCTCTGCAGAACAGTAGCAGGGAGAGTATATTACCTTGGTATTTGTTGCACTTGATGGTCACTTGTGCTGCCTTTTTTGAATTGGCATCCAATGTTTCTTCCAGACTTTGTATAGTTCCAGGCATTCACAGATTCAATGTTAATCCAGGTTGGTCTGTATAGACATTTAAGTCTTGGGGGACTGCTCTGTATATGAGCAACTGGATCCCCTGGTGGTGTTCTCAATGTCCTTCTGAGCTGTGCTTATGTATTGGCCCATGTGGTCCTGTAGCTTGGTGGCTATTATGCCTGATAGGCTTTCCATGTTGTGGGGAGGCAGATTATTGGCCGATAGTTGGAGGGTGTTGTGCCCTTACCAGAGTCTTTCATGATCAGCACTGTTCTCACTTGTGTCTGGGTAGGAGCCTGTTGCTAGAAGGTGGTTCATTTGTCATGTACCGCTGTCAGTTTCTTTAGTCAGTAGGTGTGGACCATGTCTGGGCCATGTACTATCCAACTCTTCATGTTATTGACTCGCTGTTGGATGTCTTTTTTTTTCTCCCATATGTCCTTCCAGTACCGCTTAGTTTCTGCTGCTAGTGGTTCAACTGTTATGGTGTTCTTGCACTGCAATTGGGAGTACACCTTGGATGGTTCTTCGGAGAACAGAGCATTTATCTTTTTGGTCTCTGCTTCTCTAGTGTAGGGCTGAAACAACTAATAGATAAAATCGATAATAATCGATAATGAAAATAGTTGTCAACGATTTTCATTAACGATTAGTCGAATCGATTTTTATCCATTATAAAAAGAGGGTTTTTTCAGAGCAAATCTCTGATAAACTCCTCTCCTTACATAATCCGACCTCAAACAGAGACCGGATTATAACACTAGAATCCAGATCCCCGCAACGCTGCATGTGCGCATATACTGAAGTTACGTAGTATCTAATATAGGATAAAATCCTGGATCATATTTTGGCATAATACCTCCAATAGACAAAAAAATGACATTTTCATATTTTAATTGTGACTTTGTTACTATTGTATTGCCTTTAGAGCATTTCCTGTGCATATATGCTTATTTTATGACTCCCCAGGTAGGGCATTCATTTAGTATGCATGTAAATAAAAACCAAGGTAGGTAAAGTTAACCTAGGTACATTTTTTTAAGAGAAAAAGCAATATTAATGGGAATGGGAATTTCCGAACAAAAATGCAAAACAAAGTGGTATGTTTCTAAAGTCTCTGAAAATAATTGAAGATTATGCTAGCTTCAGTGTATTTATAATCTTAATTGTAATAATGACAGGGGGGAAATAGTTTGCTTATCTCTGTTTACTAACTCCAAATAGCAGCAAAGAGTTAACAGAACCAATCACAAAACCAGTGACAGTCTATATACAGTGGGGTTAAAAAAGTATTTAGTCAGCCACCAATTGTGTAAGTTCTCCCACTTAAAAAGATGAGAGGCCTGTAATTTTCACCATAGGTACACTTCAACTATGAGAGGCGGAATGGGGGAAAGAATACAGGAAATCACATTGTAGGATTTCTAATGAATTCATTGGTAAATTCCTCGGTAAAATAAGTATTTGGTCACCTACAAACAAGCAAGATATTTGCTCTCACAGACCTGTAACATCTTCTTTAAGAGTCTCCTCTGTCCTCCACTCGTTACCTGTATTAATGGCACCTGTTTGAACTTGTTATCAGTATAAAAGACACCTGTCCACAACCTCAAACAGTCACACTCCAAACCCCACTATGGCCAAGACCAAAGAGCTGTCGAAGGACACCAGGAACAAAATTGTAGACCTGCACCAGGCTGGGAAGACTGAATCTGCAATAGGCAAGCAGCTTGGTGTGAAGAAATCAACTGTGGGAGCAATTATTCGAAAATGGAAGACATACAGGACCACTGATAATCTCCCTCGATCTGGGGCTCCACGCAAGATCTCACCCCGTGGTGTCAAAATGATCACAAGAACGGTGAGCAAAAATCCCAGAACCACACGGGGGGACCTAGTGAATGACCTGCAGAGAGCTGGGACCAAAGTAACAAAGGCTACCATCAGTAACACACTACGCCGCCAGGGACTCAAATCATGCAGTGCCAGACGTGTCCCCCTGCTTAAGCCAGTACATGTCCGGGCCCGTCTGAAGTTTGCTAGAGAGCATTTGGATGATCCAGAAGAGGATTGGGCGAATGTCATATGGTCAGATGAAACCAAGGTAGAACTTTTTGGTAGAAACTCAACTCGTCGTGTTTGGAGGAGAAAGAATGCTGAGTTGCATCCAAAGAACACCATACCTACGGTGAAGCATGGGGTGAAAACATCATGCTTTGGGGCTGTTTTTCTGCAAAGGGACCAGGACGACTGAGCCATGTAAATGAAAGAATGAATGGGGCCATGTATCGTGAGATTGAAGGGAGTGAAAACCTCCTTCGAAGGAGTGGCTTCGTAAGAAGCATTTCAAGGTCCTGGAGGTGGCCTAGCCAGTCTCCAGATCTCAACCCCATAGAAAACCTTTGGAGGGGGTTGAAAGTCCGTGTTGCCCAGCGACAGCCCCAAAACATCACTGCTCTAGAGGAGATCTGCACGGCGGAATGTTCCACATTACCAGCAACAGTGTGTGAAAACGTTGTGAAAGACTTACAGAAAACGTTTGACCTCTGTCATTACCAACAAAGGGTATACAACAAAGTATTGATATGAACTTTTGTTATTGACCAAATACTTATTTTCCACCATAATTTGCAAATAAATTCTTTAACAATCAGACAATGTGATTTATGGACTTTGTTGTCTCATTCTGTCTCTCATAGTTGAAGTGTACCTATGGTGAAAATGACAGGCGCCTCTCATCTTTTTTAAGGGAAGAACTTACACAATTGGTGGCTGACTAAATACTTTTTTTTGCCCCACTGTATATGTGTGTGTAAAGGCAGTGTGTAGGGGTCCTGGGATCAAGGCTAACATTAGCCTTTTTTAATTTAGATAAAATAGTTCACAGCTAGCATCTGCAGCTTTACTGTTGCTGCATTTCCCATGACGCTCAGCCAGCATCATGGAAGCATCAATGTGTTGGTTATTTTTAATATGCATGACTGTGCTGACAAAAATGAAGCATTTTGAAATGGCGATTTTAAAGTGCAATTGCTTGTATTGGGAGTTCTGCGAGATTAAAAAAAAAAATGTCCCTCTTTCACATTTTGAAATGTTGGGAGGTATGTAATTGCCATTTAAACCTGTGTGTGTCACCTTGTATCACCATCTGTAACAAGCAATGTTCCCTCTAATTTTTCTTGGGTGATGTGCGCAGAAAATTTCTGTTGTGCAAAATTTTTCCCAGGGCCAAAATTTTGTGCGCACAACTACAGTCCATATAAAGTTGGTGGAGCTGAAAAAAAAAATCACATTGCAAGG
>VKOC01019523.1:0-16256 GCA_009364415.1 Spea multiplicata | reverse complement strand
TTGTGTGTGTATCTTACTGTGTCTGTGTGTGTGTGTATCTTACTGTGTCTGTGTGTGTCTTACTGTGTCTGTGTGTGTCTTACTGTGTCTGTGTGTGTCTTACTGCGTGTGTCTTACTGTGTTCATAGCTTATTCAGTTATTGTAATAAATATTTTAGCCCATTTTTTAGCTCAAAATATTTTTTCCTTTTTTTTCTCCTCTAAAATCTAGGTGCGTCTTATCAGCAGGTGCGTCTTATAGAGCGAAAAATACGGTACTTGAAATCACTATTCTAATTCCCTTATGAGAGTGCAAATATATATGTTACAGTATTGTATAACTGGATACAGACATTCTAATATAAACCATGTATTTCTTATGTCTGCCCTTGTAAGAATTGAAATAGATAATTTCAAATAATTTTAAAAAGGCTGATGATGTATAATTCAGCACAGACCCATTTTGGTGTTTAGTTAATGTACTCTGAAATTGCCTTACTCTTGACCCCGCTATTCCTGTTTTCTGATTAAAATGCAGCTTCCCCATCTTAAAAGCTTCTAGATTTTTATTTGGAAACATCATTTTCAAAGCTAAATTATAAAAAAAAGCCAAAAACATCTTAACCCAAATTTGAAGGCTAGCATTTCTACTGATGTTATAAAATATGGACAGATGAATTAAACACTGATGAGTTGTTTACTGAGCCCCAGGTATAATGGAAAATATAATTTTCAAGGGAACAAAAGGAGATTTTTTTTTAAGGTTATTCCTGTCACAAACCAAGATTCCTGATTCTGTTATTTACACAAAAACAAAGGTTGGAACACAGCACTCAGATGTAAGATGGTGCAGGAGCCAAGGTACCACCAAGTCCTTCAGTAAATCCAAATAAAGAAGCAGAGGCTAAGCACTCAAATGGTAAGGTGAGTTTATTTCACACAGGCAACATTTCGACACAAGAACAGGCGAATATTCGTGGAATACAAAGATTTTTTTCCCCACGAAGACGAACACGAAGAGTTGGCCGGCGCGCAAGTCTAGAGGATATGCATGTGCCAAAGCTTTCTATCGATTCATTGTTTATTCATTTCTTTTGCTAAGTTTTCTTCTTTTTTTTTACTTATGCTGGTACACGGAGTGTAATTCTACCCATGATGATTATTTTAATTAAAGTCACAATAAAAATATGGTGACAAATTTAACAACTGACTATCTTCATAAAAAAAAAAAAATTAAAAAAGGTTTAAAATCATTGTTTAAACACCTTTTAATGGCTTTCAGGATGGATTTCCATTATTCAAGTCATACTGCATACTGTAACATTTACTGTCTGTAGATAATCACTTTTGCTCTAATGTGTATGTAATGCTTTGCTGGAAGCTTGTATCATGTGCAAAAGTTCAGCTGTTAATTTATAGCAACACTCGTTTTGCTATGATTTGTATAGTAACTCGTTTCTATATGATAAATGTACTTGTACAAATTATAAGATATGTGATCCTGTGATACTTGCAGTGTTTCTATCAGGGCAATACACACACATAATGGAGATATTTGTAACACTTCGCATGATTCCCTAAGGCTGCATGGCACCATTCAATTGGTTTTATAAGTAAGAATACAGGCGCAATCTTTTTACGTTTTTGTTAAGTCAGCTGTCACAAAAATTTTTATTTTTTTCCAGGCAGTAATTGTGTTATACAACTCTATACAGAATTTAGGAGTCTGACAAAAATGATTGGAATATTTCAGCTGATTGGATTATTCAGTTGGCTGGTATGGTGATAAAATAATTCCTAAAATTTTGCACCACAATTCGGTTTTTGGCTCCTAATGTATAAGAGCATAAAACAGCTACTTTCAAAAGTAGTTGGCATAACACTAACAGGAAACAAATATATAGTGGTATACACGGCCGGCCCTACAATGGGGCCAACTGGGGCAATTGCCCCAGGCGGCACTTTAGAAGGGGCGGCACTTTGCCGCCCCAAGCGTTTTTTTTTGAAGCGGAAGAGAGAGAGAGGGGCGCCGAGTGGTTTTCTCTTACCCGCTCAGCGCCCCTCTCTCTCTCCTCTGCGGCGAGTCTCCGTGTTCGGTCTTGGTGCCGGCTTGTAATGCTGAGCGCCGGAAGTGGCATCAATTTCGGTGCTCAGCATTACAAGCGGCACATTGGCAAACAGGGAACTCGCTACAGGACTCATCAAGGCAAGTACCAAGGCGTCGGCGAAGTTTAAAAGGCGGCATTTTAAACTTCGCCCCAGGCGGCGTTGGGTCTTCGGCCGGCCCTGGTGGTATATATATAGATATATATATGTATATACTCAAAATATTGTCCTCTTAAGCATTCTTCTCTTGTTAAATATCGGCAACTGTAGCAGGTACACAAAAACCTAGATGTGTTGTATAGTCAGAGACTGAAATTTATAGGAATGCATTCAGGTTTTATTTTTAACTTTTTTTTAAGTCTCCCATATAGATTGTAACATCAAATTCGTCATTGAATCCAATAGGAAAATGTGTGTACCCATCTGAAAAAATCTAATCAGGTTCTGCTTAATAAACTTTGATACCAAAGGGAAGTTTATAGCCACAAGAAGAAAGAAGAGATAAATTATATATAATGCCTATAACTCAACCTACTTAAAACTTTATTACAGTTACTCTTTTTTTTTCTATTGCTTTTTGTATGTTCGCAAAATTAGACCTTTCATTTTTACTCCATTTAAGTTACAATGAATACAGTACATTAAAAGTTTGGCAGCACAGTTAATAAAGTTAATGCCACCAATGCACATTTCAACAAGTTCCCCAAAAAAGCACAAAAAGAGTGAAAATGTCACTGGCTGGGAGAATTTTGGCTACTCTTCGGGCTAGCTATAATTCATTTCTGGCACCATTTTTAGTCATATGCGGTTCAACAAGATTTACCTAGTGGTTACCGCTGGAGTTTCAGAAAAGACTTGTGTGGCTGGGGATACTACTCATAATACAAGGAACCCTCCTGTTTCTCTTTCATTTCTGATCCCACACATTTAAGCTGTTACAAAGAGTTTTGGGTTTCTACATATAGATCCCCATAGCATGTCCTGTGTGCATTTGAGTAGACAATACTTTAATTGAGTCCAAAAGAATGTGCTTTAGTTAAGCGAGTAGTCTGTGTTTCTGATCCTTTAGGTATCTTATTAGTACCTTGAACTTAATTTTTTTCTTTATATTTGTAAATTCATCATTTTACTCACTGTACATTTCAATATGTTCTTGCATCCTATGCATTGGTGCTACCAGAAAAGCATAAAGGCGTTTCAAATCTTCTGCACATAAGCAAGCTCCTTTTGCAGATATACCAGCTTTCAGTCTTCTGCTTCCCACAATATTTTGGAGCATTTCTGCGGGAATTTTTGCACATTTATGTAGTGGTGCATTTGTAAGGTCAGGCACTGATGTATACAAATATTGTGTACTTTTCGCTGTGCTTAAAGTGGATCTTCCACCATTTTTAATATTAGTATGACATAACATTTTTTTTAAGAAATCCCGTCAGGGTGTTGCTCCGCTATTGGTTTACTGGGCCTGGCCAAGCAAGGAACCCAACCTCCCTGCTCACGCCTAGGCCCAGCTGAGTCAGGACCTTGAGGGAGAAGAAGAGCTAGCGTGTGTAAGTATGTTACTGTATGCGTGTGTTAGTATATGTGTGTAAGTATATTAACTGTTAATGTATGTGCGTGTGTAAGTATGTTAGTATGTGTGTGTTTCTGTAGGTATGTTAGAATGTAATTGTGTATGTAAGTATGTTAGTATGTTAGGGTGTGTGGTAGTATGTTACTGTGTGTGTGTATGTACATATGCAAGTATTTTACTGTGTGTATAAGTATGGTACTGTGTGTATGTAGAAGGAGCTTGGGGGGCCCAACTGTTTGTCTCGCAGAGTGGGCATGGTGTTTTTTGCTATGCCACTGAGTAAAGACACAGCAGCCCGGAAGCAGCCACAGAGAGTGCTCAGGGGCAGTGAGTGTGTTTATATGTGTACTGTACGGTACGGTTGTGTGTAATATATACATATACATACATACACACATATAAACTGCCATATATATATATATATATATATATATATATATATACAGTATATACAATATGATTGTAAAAGAAAGCACCATAACTTAAGTTAGACAAGTCAATGGGGGTTTTACGGACTTCAGCGAGAAAATAAAATAATGTAGGCAACACACGTTATCAAATAATTCCTGTTTTTCTTTTTCTATATTGAACTTAAATGAATACCATTACCAGACACATTTTCAATCTAATTGTTCACTGGAGGCAAATACAGTGAGACCTGTCCGTCCTGCTCATGTTGCTCACGCATGGCCAGCCGTATCTGCCACTTACAATCTCATGGATATTTATGATCTTCTTTTCTACACGGAATAAACACTGACCAGAATTTTGTACAGTAAATATTGGATACTAATAAATAAATGAATTATTCAAAGGTTTGGAGCATGGAAATAAAAGTTTGTCACTTCCCCCCCTTGCCTTCTGTATTTAAAATTCAATGGTTGCTGAGGTCAGAAAATTTGCATTGAAAAATAATGTGAAATCTCTGAAAGAGACCAAAATACCATATTGTATGTATGTGTGCATATTGTAATAGTGAGGAGTTTTAAGATGACAATTAAAATGATTTAGTAGACCCAAAAACCTGTGTATTCAAATTCCAACCTTTCTTTTTGTGTTTGCTTCTTTATTTCAAATATAAAACCCAACATATTTTTTTCACAAGAGACTTGAGTTTCTTTTCTAATATGAGCCCCAAAATATACTAAGCAGCTTGTCACACTGTTGAAAGAGTAGCGCCATATGTACATCATATTGTGGATTCATTTCGGCCTAAATGTGCTAGTGCATGGGATTAGAGTGAGTTTGCATGGTAGTATGTTAGTCTGTAAGTGTGTATGATAGATACAGGGGAAGGGGTAGTTGCCCTGGTAAGGCCTGCACCCAGGCACCATTAACCCTAAGCCCACCAGTGCTCCTGAATATCTATGAATTCTCTGGGAAATGCACAGCTCACTGTAAGGCTCAATGGTTTATTATAGACTTATGGAAGGAACGTGGAACAAAGCAAAGAATCAGCACATAATCAGCAAATACAAACTACAAGAAGTATTTCTCCTATTTTAAGAATAAACATTGGAGATCCAATCATACTATATGACCTTATATCCCCTAGCCCTCTACTATGCCAAAGCTCTAAAATCTTTGGGAGTCCTGTTTAATGCTAATATGTCTATTTTACTCACAATCTGTGGGGGGGTCAATGTTACTGTAATGCTTTTAAACCATTATCATGCTATTAAAAACCTCTCTGGACACCATTAATGAGGAAATAAAAGTACCAAATGACACCACCATACTTCCCCAATGAAAATTGCCAGGTTGGCCTTTCAAACTCCTCGATGGGTACCCAGCTCTGATTAGTTATTTTTGGGCCATCATGGCCCTCAGTCCATTCCAATTTACTTTAAATGAACTCATACTTTTAACAAATCATCTTCTTGTGGCTTGCCTATGAGGAGACACAGAACACTTTTACTGTTACATATGTGAGTTCAACTTTATTTACTGTATCTTTAGCTCTATAACTGAGACTACCCTACATGCCCATCATTGAAATTATGTTGCCATAATTTCACCCTCACTTTTTGCTCTCCAAGCCAGCGTGAACGAATATCCCTACGTTGACAAGGCTATTCTATATGTAGAGATAAGCAAAGTTAATCTTTTTCTTGAAACTGGAAGGGATTTCAGTTTAATTTCAGTTTTGTGTTAAATCTGTAAGTAAAGAAGATTCTGCTCTTGTGAGTTTACAATCTGTTGGCTCCTTTTTTATAGACTTTTCAGAATGCTTCACAGAAAGAAAACAATTCAAAAATGCACTTAAAATACAGAGAAGAAGGAAAAAAAAGGAAAGAAACAATGTTATTCTGGTAATCTGTAATGGTTTAATTATTTAATCAGGCCTTTTTCATTCACCAGTAATCACAGCTGTCAATAAAATGTCCAATTTTTAAATCAAGCCGCGTTTGTAATTCTTTCTACCAAATTTATATAAGTTGCATTATATAAATTTGGTAGAAAGAATTACCACTTTATATTTATATAAGTTGCATTATGTATTGGAACAAAAATAACAATGGTATCCTTTACCACTACATTCAGGGCTGTATTTACCTTTGGCACTGTCCTAGGGTGAGCACTTTTAAGGACATGCAGAACTGGATAGATATTACATATGGAGGCTGAGCGTTGATCTCCCTTTTAATCAGCCAATTGAATTGCGGCGCTACAGGGAGCCTGATCATCCAAATGGCGATTGGCTCCCTGCCATGTTACACATGTGTATGTTTCTCAAATTGCAACAAAACAACATGCAGGGGCTTGCTGCACCCATGCGCACTAACCGTAGGCTCACTCCTGGTAACAGACCTCTGTATAAGCACATAGTTACATTGTACTAACCGTAGGCTTACTCCTGGTAACAGACCTCTGTATAAGCACATAGTTACATTGTACTAACCGTAGGCTCACTCCTGGTAACAGACCTCTGTATAAGCACTGTTACATTGTATTTGTCAGTTCCTCTTGTCAAAGGGGAAACATGGCTTCCAGAATACAGTCTTCTCCTATACAGGTGGTCGAGGTATCATGCTGGCAACCCTAAGAAAATAGTCAAGCCAGTCAAATATTGGCTACATGGCAACCCTACATAAACATACGTTGGGTTTCATGTTCTAATCAGCATTTGCTATTATATAGCTTCCTTTTGTGAAATAAACACTCAATTTACAACTTATTTCTGAATATTTTGTACAGTCTCCAATTACTAATAATACCATAGTTTTAACAATTAATAATTTCATTTGAAAATTACCAGTTTGGCCATCTTGATAGCCTCACAATATCCTGGATATGAGAAAAATCTGCAGAGAGGTGGGTGCTGAACTCCCAAAAACTATGACACAGATGGCAAGCTGGAACTCATACCTGACCACTGTTAGAGGAGTGTGCATGTTTCATCTGTTTACAGCCAATGTTCCTATGAAAAAATGGGCTTTGGTAATCAACAAATAACTATAATATTGGCCTTTGCAGAGAAAAAACATAATCATTTTATTTATTTTTTTATGTAATAGGAGGGATTTTGCCTCTCGGCTTGCCCGAGTCTCTTTTAGAAGCACACAGGAACTAAATATTATGATGAAATACTTGATTGGACCCACATTTGTCATTAACAAAAGAGCCGCCTAGAATTATTACAAAACATTGGAGGACTCAATCTAAATCAAGGTTCTCTTGGCTGGGGTCATTAATTTTTTTTCTTTAGTCCTGATTTGACTACTTATCTGTGGAATTATTTTGTCACATATTTTTCTGCCAAAGTGAGATGGATTATGAAGACCCAGCATTTACACTTTGTATTCAAAGTTTTAAACGCTCCAGCTCTGCTGTTGAATTTCTTGTGATTCTGTATTCTGAGTATTTACTAAAAAAACTAGTGCATGTGAGTTGGCATAAAGTGCGACTTTTTAACTCCCGGATGAACTAATGTAAACTCACTGACAATTTTCACTGACAAAAATAAACTAATAATAAATAAATAATTTAAATAAATGAAAAGCTGCCGAAGCACAAGATACTGACCAGCACCAGAACACCAATGTAGCTAACAACATTATTGTCAATGCCATGTGCAGGGGGTATAAGAATGGCAGGACAAGGGTAATTCTTTAGCAGCTCTGTCCGAATGTTTATTTTTACACGAGTAAAGCTCTTTGTACTCTCGCTCATGGACATTGGCTGAAGCATCAGGATTTTCTTGTTAGGAACATACAAACAGTGGCATCACTAGGGTTGGTGTTACCCAATGTGGTAACTCATGTCAGCCCCATGAACCTCCTCCCATACCAGACCACAAAGACACAATCTCAAACAGTTACACACACACACACAGTCCCTCATGCACACACAGTCACAAACACGCAAGCACTGTCACATACATGCTTGCACAGTTACATAGGCACACAGTCACGTACATACAAACAGTCACACACATATAATCAGTCACTGCTCCTTGCATGTTGTTCCCCAGTACGGTCTGCACCCGCCACACAGCCTAGTGACGCCACTACAAAAGTATATTGCTTTTTATATTTTTATATCCACAACAAATGACTATTTGTTTAGTTAAGCGTAGATAACCTTACTTTATTTCAAAATCTAACAAACCAGACATATCAGCAGAAAAAAAATATAATTTACTGAATTATACAGTGTCATCATATTCTGCTGCAGTGCACATTGGGAGTTTATGAGGTTCACATGTAAATTAGACACTTTAAGGGATTTTCATTACTTTTACACCCAGCACAGATAGGACCTATGTATCCATACTGATCAGGGGATGGGGAGGACGTATAGTATATGTGTCATATACTACAGAAGTTTATTTTATTACCCCACCAATTTAGTTAAAAGGTGTCCCATGGTCCTTGTATTGTTTGTTTATTTATTTATTTACATTGGACAATGGGAGGTTTTTTTTTCATTGGGGAAACTTGCCCCAATCACAATATTTGATATACTATCATGTTCAGTTTTTAGAACCGAGGTTTCATTTAAGTGTAAAGAAAGACATAGTATCACTTAACATGTAAATAAATCAAAGAAAAAAGCAAACACATATCCAGCGTTGTTAAGTGTCACTTGGGAAGTGACTAGTTATGGACGCTCAGGTTTTCTGGGGTTTTGCTTTGTCCGATTTTTTTTTGTTTCTTTGATTTACAGTAAAAACTATTTTGCATCTTCAAATTGATAGGCATGTTTTGTAAGTGAAATGATACAAACCCCCACCAAATCTATTTTAATCCCAGGTTGTAATGCAACAAAATAGGATAAATGCCAAGGGGGTGAACACTTTTGCAAAGCACTGTATTTCAGAGAGAAAGGTTTTTACTTTTACATCATGTTTGTAGTGTTTGTAATTATTTTTCGGTCTTGGTAACTGGTTAATTATAATGTATTTATCTATTTGCTGTTGTATACCTCTGAAGCTGCCTGATCATTCCTCCTTCAGCCCCCTTCCATGATTCTGGGCCATGCCATGCTCCCCTCGACCTGGACCTCATCGAATTCGAATTATTGTTTATATATATTTAACAGCACCGATCATATGTAATGCATAAAACGGTTAAAGTAATTATAGCTTATTTAGAATATAATATGCCTTTAGGTGTAGCTTATGAAGCAAATATGCCTCTACTAAAGCCTGCTTGTCGTTATTTAAGATGCACATTTTAATTTAGCTGAAAAAATTTGCCAGTGAAGCCCATGAGTCTGTAAGTGGGTAGTTTAGCTTCCAAAGCTTGTTATTGATGGCAACTTTGCAAGATCAGTTCTGTGTGTCCAGCACAGCATTCTGGGAAAGAAAAATGCTTAAAGTTTTCTTGAATATAGCAGTCGGAAGCAGAAAATGTTGCAAAGCTAATGATCCACAAAACAGGGAAATAATTAAAATGGTTGTAGCTAGTTTTTTAGAACATTTTCGGTGGAACAGTTCAGACAGCTTGCGGTGGCTTTAATTTCTCTCTTCTTAACATTTTTTTAAGTGAGTTCAAAGCAGCCAAGTGGTTCTCATGTGGGAGCCTGCTCAGCGTTTTCTGCCTCGTCTTTGCACAACCTTTAGGAACATTTAGGGGATAAAAGGAAAAAAGGCACATTAGGTATGAACAGATTGCAGAAAACGGTTGTGTGTTTTTGATGCCCTTGATATGTGGAGTCTTTAAACACACATTTGAGCATGTAATGAATTCATTATCATCCTAACCCTTTTTGATTTTATCTTTGCTCGTAAGCAATGCATTCAGATTTTTAGGCTTATTACAAGATTCACCAGAGATGTGAATCCACTGATTACCTTTTCCTGGATTTCCACATTTTCAACATCAATATGGTTGTCTAAATGAATAATAAACCCAATGTATTAATAGAAGAGTGACAACTTGAAGGCCAACATCTGCCTGATGACGTGAGTGCGGCTGGATATTTTTCTTTTGTTCACACAGCCTGCGACCGGGCATATCCAGCTTCTTGTCCCATGCTGCAGCACCCGATCTGCCACCCTAGTGCGGTGCTAATGCCCAGTGGCCCATTTGCTTTTGTTCTATTTACTATTTGCCTTTTGCTGAAGTCAGTGGATGAATGTTTGGCATGATCAGAAGAACTACCTTCCATGTACAATGACTTCCAGAACTTGTAACTTGAATAACCCAATAATAAAGGGCCTATATTTCACACCTGTAAAGTTTGGTGTGTGCTCAACCAATAATAAGGGCACAGAAAGTCTTCAGACAAAATGTGAATGCTTCCTAAAACCATTAGTACTCTAAATGCCCTGGAGGTTGTATGTAAAATTACATATGTGTAAAAGCCTCAAGCTGCAGACAAAATTCAAAAGGGCAATAGCCCCATTGCACCTTTTGCTGGTCCACACTTGTTTCAAATGTACTTTGTTGTTGCCAAAGAGATGGCAAACAGCCTGAAAAGCAACCCAAATGACCATGTTGTCTGGTGTCCCCAACTATAAAAATTCCAACTCGTTAAAAATGAAGTAAACCACAGGTTGGTAAATATGTTTTTGTTGATTGAATAATTTTTAGAAAATGTGTTGAGATTTATTATGAAACATTCCCTTCCCTTGTGAGGCTAGTGGTGTGTTTCCAATTTTAGTCGAATACTATTGCCATTTGTCAGCTGTTTTGGCCAAATACGATCTTTCTTTATCACTAAATGTTGTATAAACCAGAACATTTACAAGCTATGTGTGAATGTGTAAATGTCAAAATGACCTTTGGGAGCAGTATGGAGCAATGTTTTTCCATAGCTGCTGTTGTATTTCAAGGTTCAAAAATGTTTATATCTAAGCAAGACATCTAATGTGTTTCAGGGTAGGGAGGTCAAAATGGACTATTTAACAGCTGTTGTCCATAATTTTTCCTGGCATGTAATAAATAAGCTATTCAACCATAATTTATACAGTATATTCCCTCTGGTTTGATAAATATAGTGTGTGCTGTTTAAATGCTACACAAGTTATATTGCAATATAAATTACATGGCAAAAAGGGACCAGCAGTGTGCAAGCAACATCTCTTGCACCGGTAGGGAGAGGGTAGATAATGAGAATGGGGGGAGTAGGGAGAGGGTAGATAGTGTAAGAAGGGGGTAGATAGAGTTGGGGGGAAGGGACCAGGGAGATTAGCTAGGAGATATTTAGGGATTTAGTCTTAACTAATAGGCTAGCCTTGTATATATACGAAGACAAACACGAACATTCTTCATGTTGTGCGTCTTCCTCTTTGTGTATCCGTTGCCATATTTGAACAACGAAAACGCAACATTCGTGTTCATTTTCATGGTCTCCCAAATACAAATGCACAAGTAAAAAAGTACATCAGGAAGAAACTGATAAAACAAACAAAATAGAAGTGAGATGAATGGATTGTGTTCTTATAAAGGCAAGCACTGTTAGTGAAACAATATTTGAAAACACTGATAATATATTGGTTTAAATATTCCGTTTTTTGCTTCAAACCATGTTGATATGAATCACAATTAATCTATTAATTATACATGTGATTTGTCATCTTTGTAACACTCATAAAAGGAGTTTTCTACAAGCACAAAACATTTTGATTTTATTATTAAATATGCAGGGAATTCTATTGGCAAGAATTAGATGGTGTATATCATAAGAGGGGGTGGTAATATCACAGGAATGAAATGTGACAATTCCTGGGCATTTGGTATCCCAGAAGAGAATCAAGTATACAAAGAGTTTTATGAATGTTGAAGGGATTAATGAGACGGATATGAGCCGGTAGAGAGTATGCACTTTGCATAAAGGGATATGACATTAACCGCTATTCCATAGCACTGCTGTACATTATCTGTGTACATGTATAGTACAGTACAACTAAAATCAATGCATAAATCCATTGATCATCGTTATCTATACAACACAAGCGGAGAATGCACTTGTGATGTCCCTCCATACTTACAGGAACAATCATACAGTGCCACCTATAAGCAAAGCTATGGTACACAATACATATCAAGAACAGTTATAGTTCAAAAGTACTGGAATGACCATAGCCACCAGTATGAGTGGTCACCAGTATAATATTTTGCATATTTTCTCAAGAGTATTCGCTACATTGAAATGTTTCTGATGCGTATTCCATGTTTACCTGTGTACCCTGAAATTATACTTATACATTACTCCAAACAGTCCAAAATAAATGCAACAAAAACTTAAAATTTTAAAGATGGGTAGTCACTCTGGTTCTCAGAGTAAAGGTGCTTCTCTGGGGAAAAAGGGTCTCCCAAACAATCGTACCACCAGTCCCAACATGACAAACTAGTCAGGATGCAAGAGAACACATTTTATTGGACTGGGCATGATCCAGGATACAGGAAAGGATTAACATAATTGACACATAATATTATGGCCAACAGATATAATAATTATAATTTTAATGGACAACAGAAGTAACACTAAAAATATAGACTAATACACATAAAGATGGAAACTAGAGGGTGAAAATACAGCATATTACAATTTAACCACTGCAACTTAATTTAAAATTACAGTTCTAATTATCTTCCTTCAATGGGGATCCAGCATCCGTTAGATTATGGACATGTGCTATCATTTAATGCTAAGCTGTATGTCATACCTCCTCTTCACACCCCTCAATATATATCTCTGGGGACTCTCCAGCTTTTATCTGGAGTCTCTGGGCTGATACTTCCCAAGGTCTCCAGGTCGCTTTTCTTTTTATCTCTTGTCTGCGCTATACCTGCCCCATGCATGGCTAGCCTGACCTCCATGCTCAGCTATCCATGCCCTCTCATAAAGCCACCGTGCCAAAATAGGGAGAGCTATGGGAAATATCTTACATTTCACACAAGTCCCGTCATAGCAGAGGCAGTTCAGGTGAGTGTGTGGCATTGTTGCCTTAGCCGCCCATCAAACATGTGCCCACAAAATCTGAGCATATCAGGTTTATTTAAGTGTTTAAGACTATAGCACATAAAATAGGTTCGCAGAAGCATCTACTAGAAGCTTATGGTACAAGCAATTTAATTGTCTGTGATAGCTGATCACATAGTAAATTTTTGGATTTTTGGATTTTGATAATGTATACAGTGTTTTGTAACTATTGTAGATATCTTTCTGCATTACTGTTCATTAGGTTTTAACAAAGCACAAATCTATGAGGATTCAATTTTTATTACAAAAATATATCAGATACGTCAGATATGCTTAAATATCTGAGTGAAGAGACCTCATTATGCTTAATTTTAATTATTGTTTATTACTACATTACTTTTGTATTTCTGCTTGAAGAGCTAGTTAAGATAATTCTTTTATCTTGGCTAATTAATCTGCCCTGTACAATTTGAGGAAACCATTACGAACAGTTTTCAGAGCATGATGAGGCTTCGCCTAGGAATTTTACCAGTAATTATTCCATTTGAAAATATGTTTATGAGTAGTGGTGTGTTGCTATTTGTGTGAATATTTGTAGCTTCAAAATGTAAACTATTTTATGAATCGTTATATGGGTATTATTTGATTGTGTTGGAAACTCTTCTGCACATATCACATGCATAATGGCAACCGTACATTACAAGCTACGTACATTACTCTACTAGGCTCCTAAAGAGATACTCTGCTCTGAAGGTTGTCCAACTTCCAAAGAAGGTAACAATAAAAACATGAAACGTTTATGTTAAGGCCAGTAAACATACAGAACATACAGAAAGGACGAGAACACAGGACCAAAAAGAACTCACACAATGTGTTTTAGGTATAAAGTGAAAATAGGCAAACTTGATAAAAATTAGACCTTAATTGGTTAACTGAATTGCACAAGGCTGAAAAATTCCAGGACCATTTAGTTCTCTTCTTCAAATGCATATTATTATTATTATTATTATTATTATTTATTAAAGAAATTTGCAACATTTCCTATTGTTTTACCATAGGAGATTCTAGGAAACAAGTTATTGTCTTACTTCTTTCTAGGTTTTTGATGAGTATGAGTGGTCACCAGTATAATATTTTGCATATTTTCTCAAGAGTATTCGCTACATTATATAAAATAATGCTATTGCCTGTTCCTGGAGGTTTAACAATATTGTTGGCTTAGTGCATGTGTGTGTAGCCATGTTTGTAGTTTGTATCTATATGCAAGCTTCATGTCAGTGCAGAGATAATGGAAGGCAGGGGTTTAGAATTGTAAATATGAATATTAAATATTAATTTATTAATGAATATTAAATATTACATTTCAATGTTAAATATTTAATTGCTGCGTCAGGGATTCGCAATACATTTTTGTATCTATTGGCTGTCCTCATTATGTTTTTCCCTTTCCCATTTTTCCCACTGTTTTCTGTGCTTATATGTTGTGATACAAAACAATAAACTTTGATATACAAAAAAAGATTAAAAAAATAATTGTTTCTACTACACTTCTTCTAGCCAAATATATAGGTAAAAAATTATTCCCTACAAATTTGCTTTGTTTTTTTTATTAACAGAATAATCAAACAACATCTCAAAAATGTAGCAATAATTTCAAGTTGTTTAACCTCTTCAAGACCGGGATGTACCTGGTTCTTCCGGGTCAAAGGTCACCGGCAGACCAGGACGTACCAGGTACGTCATTGATGATACGCGATCCAGCGTCGCCTTGAACGCTGGGATAGCGAGGGACAGCTGCTACTGACCGCTGGGTGTCCCCAGCGATCCGTAGCAGCCACTCCCCCTCAATTCCGTGCACGTGAATTCTTTGCAGCGAATCACGATCGCAGAATTTAAATATTTAAAAAAAACTGCGGCCTTTAAGGGAAAACGCAGTTTGCCAACGCCGGTCCGGAAGGGGTTAATACTGATTTAACTTAGTTTGAACACAGCTTTAACCATTTCACCAATGCCATTGTAGATTTTATGAATTGTGAAGTTGATCAAGAAAACGCTGACAATAACCAGTTTGTTGTTGTCATTCACACGAGCCTCATTGGCATGTTTGTTGGCATGTTTGCAACCAAGTCTGTTAATGACATCAGCTGCGGCAGCAGGGCTTTTTCTCAGACTATTTGGAAATGTCTGTGAAGCGGATTGATTCCAGTTTCCATGGGTTGGGTAGAAGCAGCAGCAGGCGTGTATGAAAAAGTAGTCAGATAATCCCTAGTAATTATAAACAACATAAAAACATAAAGGACCAGTGATATTAAAGGACAAAATATATTCCTTTCTGTAACATCTAGGGTATAAATCATATGGTATATACAGTGCTGTCCACTAATATTTGCACCCTTAAATATGAGCAAAGAAGGCTGTGAAAAATTGTCTTCATTGTTTAACGTTTTGATCTTTCCTTCAAAAAATACACAAAAAATAATCTGTTCTCATGGATATCAAACAATTGGTAACACAACACAGGTTAATACAAAAAAAATTATAAATTGTGAAATATATGTGTGGCACAATTATTGGCACCCTTTTAGTAAATATTTTGTGCTACTTCCCTGTGCCAAGATAACAGTTCTGAGTCTTCTCCTATAAAACATGACATGGTTGGAGAATACATAACAATTTCTCCATACAAAATCTATCCAGATCCTTCAAAGTTCTGCCGACTGATCGTCGGCAGGGGGGCCAGAGGGGGTCATGACCCCCTATATCATGCTGTGCCCCCCCGCGTGGCCCCCCAATTGAAATGCCCTCTTTTTTTCACCGGGGAATTCTCTCTGACAGCCGGGGAAGGTGTGCGCGATGGACGTAGACAACCCCTGCTGCTAACTGCACCTCCTTCCGGCTGCAGTGGAAGTTGTCTACTCGAATCGTGTAGAGCTCTACACGCTGCCTGGACAACACATCGGGAGTCACCAGGTAAGGTTTTGTTTTGTGTGGGGGGGGGCGGTTTAAATTGGAGCATAACATTCTGTAGGCAGTGTGCTCTATGAAATGCCTTTTAACCCCCTTAATGCCACTCTGCCTCCAGAAATGCCTTTTTCACCCTCTATACGCCACTCTGCCTCCTGAAATGCCTAATACCTCCCTATATGCCACTCTGCCCCATAATATGCCAGAGTGGCATATAGGGGTATAAGGCATTTCTGGAGGCAGAGAGGCACATAGGTGG
>VKOC01019521.1:0-21501 GCA_009364415.1 Spea multiplicata | reverse complement strand
CAGATGCCTGAGATACAGGCATCTAAGCAGCATGCCCCCATACCGTGAAAACTGACAATTGTCAGTTTTCAATAAAGTTGCGCGGTGACGTCATCGCGTCATTACGCGCGACGTCACCGGCCGGATCGGGTGGTCCCAGTGATGCCCTTCAAAATGAGGGGCAGATCGCCGGGGTAGGTGGTGATGGGGGTCCACAGACCCCCATCAAGGTAGGAGAGTGCTAGCGACGGCATGGTGCCGTCGTTAGCACCTGACTGGGACTGCTAGCGACGGCACCATGCCGTCGTTAGCAGTCAAGGGGTTAAAGAAGAATGTGAAAAAATCTTCCACATTGCATCAGTTCATTGAGGTTGGCAGGCATTTATGCACAGCTCTCGCCACCTCACATTCGACAATATTTCAGTATGCACGCCCTGTACCCCTGCTGGGAATGCCTGTCGGTTCTGCGATGCTTCCTGCTGGGATCAAAATGGTTAACTGCTCCCAGCGCTATCCGACACTAGTGGAGCAGGGCTCACGAACTGGTCCGGTGTCTTTAGCTTTGCTGCACCGCAGCCCGCCGAAGCGTAGCTGAATACAGTGTGGTAATTGTCCTGAAAAGTTAGTGATCCAGCGAGCCTCGAAAGCATTAGACGAAACTAATTATCCAGGGAAGTAACACACTTTATGTGGGCATGGACTTATATACAGGTTAGGTGAGGAAAAGACCATGAATCATGTCCACGTCTTCCCAGCCTGCCCAGACAGTCCGGCGCCTCTCTTATGCCACCGAGCCCCACCGTCAGTATGACGATCCCGGGGAGCGCGATGGATAGCTCAGGTCCAGGGGATGTCCGGTACAAAAAGCGAAGCGATCGGTCGAAGGGCCCCCGAGCAGCTGCAGTTAGAAGTTTTCCCGGGACGGGCCGCGGCTATCGTACGCACGCCGGCTGATCTCCACTTCTGTAGTGGCCCCAGCGACCAGAGATCTCCAGTCTCCGCGGGGTGGTCCGGGCTATACAAATTAGTTAATGATCGACTCGATGTTTCCAAGTCCTGTGTCTGCAAAACAAGCCCAAATAATCACGCCTTGACCACTGCTTGACAATTGTTATGTTTTTGAGATGAGATGTTTGTGCTCATATATGCTGTGTTTGGTGTTCGCCAAACGTGGCGCTGTGGATTAAGGCCAAACATCTCCACTTTGCTATCATCTGTCCATTGGGCATTGTTCCAGAAGCTTCAGATGCAACTTAAGCAAACGTAAGCTGTTCTGTCATGTTCTTTATAGAGAATAGAGAGTTTCTCCTTTCAGCCCTTCCAAACAAACCATACTTCAGTCGTTTTCTCATTGTACTGCCATGAACTTTAACATGCTAATATAGCCTGCTAAAATCTGAGATGCAACTCATTGGTTTAGTCGTCGTTCCCCCCCCCCCCCATTTTTCCCCTTCCCCCAAGCGGCATGATACCTTGGGTTTCTTCTTCGCTCTTTTGGGCAGGACAGGAACCTGAAAAGAAACAGAAGTTAAATACACTTCCTCCGGCAGCAGTGATTCCCCAGCATTTTCCTGTCCTTGGTCACACTCTTCTTTACAGGTACTTACTGGGGTCATTCGTCTCTTGAGGTCCGCGGTGGTGCCTCCCGGTCGGGCAGGGATCAGGAGTTCCTCCAGGTGGGTTCCAGGACATCTGACAATTTTATGGAGTTGGCGTTGTTCATGCGCGGTCGTGTATGACTGCCTGAACTGTAGCATCTTGAAGGAGCCCCTGGTGATGTTTACTGACAAGTTTTGGGCGATTCTTTTTGGCCACATACCCTAAAATATTTCCTTTACACCCATTACAACATTGTTTAAACTAATTATGCAATTAGAATGGAAATATCCTGACAAGAATGCTTTTGATTTCTAAACATTTTAAATCCTTTACTTTTGTTGGATAAGGAAGAATCAAAGGTCTTTGAAGTCCTTCTGTTGACACGGCTGTTTCTTGTTTACTTAAACGCACTACGTCTATTGAAGATTACTCCAGGTTACTGCCTTGAGAAATACTTATCCTGGCCTTAAAGGTGCAATGCAAACCATTGCTTACAGCTTCTGCAGTCTCTATGGCTCAAAAGAGCTGGTTAGCACAAATAAAAGATGCTTTTAGTTCCCGTGCCTCCAAGGACCAACAAACTGTTGAATGACTAACTTAATATTTCCGTTTTTTCTTTGTGATGCATCTCTTGAGGCTACTCGTCTAGCTGCAAAGTCTATGGGGTCGCTAGACATGCCCTATAGTTTAAAGCTTGGTCATTAGATGCGGCCTCTAAGCATAGTTTTTAAAGGAAACACTGTCTAAGGAAAACGTTCTAAATGTCGGTTGGAGGAAGGCTATTGTTTTTCCACCACAAGACATTTGGGTTCTTCAGATTGTCTCAGAAGGCTACTGAAGTTCATCTGTTTGTGCTGGAACCCTTGTGCTGGAAGTTCAAAAACCCCTGGATACGAAGGCTGTAGAGCCAGTACTTTGGGCAGAGGCAGGAACAGGCACTTATTCCAGAATCTTCTTGGTTCAAAAACCAGACATGACTTTTCGCCTTATTCTAGATCTATCCGCAGTAAAGTTTGTGGGAAAGGGACGCCTCACACTCTGGAAAGGAGTATCCACAGACTGTTGAAAGCCAACCTTGCTTGGTGGCTAGTACACACTCGCCTCAAAAAAGGTATGCCCCTCCATCAAGGCTTTTGGTGCCACATTTCCACAGACTGTTCAAAGATGGGTTGGGTGACGCATATGCCTGGCCACATAACAAACGGACTGTAGGGGATCAAAAGACGGAGGACACTCTTCAAACTTTTTGGAACTTAGCAGTGTGGATGGCGCTTCTGCGGCTCAGTCCATTTGTCATAGGCCTTCTGGTGCAGGTCCACTCAGACAATGCTGTAGCTTATTTAACAAAGGAAAGGGGGACATGATCCAGTTCTCTGGGACAGTTGTGTGCAAAAATAATGGCTTTGTTATTATCAGCGGTTCACATTGCAGGTCATCACAGTATCCTGGCAGACATACTGGGAGCTCAGTAACAAACTTTTTACAGAAATCATCCTCTAATTTGGTACACCAGAAATAGACCTCATGGCTACAAAACCAAATGCAAAGCTTCCACGATTCAGTTCCTTGAGGACTGTAGATATGCCAGCGATTCTGGATGCCTTGTCGGTTACATGGACCTACAACCTGGCTCATGTCTTTCCTCCCAGTCCCCTGATTCCCGAGTTCTTCGATAGTTCTTCGGAAGGAAAAACCAAGAGTCCTTGTCATAATGCCAGTGGACCGGGCTCACCAATCTTATCATTCTCTAACTAAGAATTTTGGAACATGTGAAGGTTCCCCTCGGTGTTTTAGATCGATGGCAGATGCCAGCATTGCTACTGAACAAAGCATCCAAAGAAATCAGAGAATCTCAACTGATCGTATAGAAGTTCTTCTCCAGTCTTAAAAGCAGTCTACTTCCATTACTTATAACCAAATTTGGGAAGCTTTTTACCATATGGGGTTTGCCTTTGGGTGAATACCTTCTAAAGGCTTTGGTTCTTCGGATTCTACATTTTCTACTAACAAGATATCAAGGGGGTCTCAATTCACATTTTTGCTATAAGTTCTCTTTCAGACCATTCTTTGGCTCAGGAGCCATTAGTTAGGAGTTTTGTCAAAGCTATCTACAAATTCCCAATCTCCTTTTCTTCCTTAGGACCTCAACTCGGTCCTGGATAAGCTTTGTGGACCACCTTTTAAACGGATTGTGCCTTACTAAGGCTGACTCAGAAAATGGCGTCTTAGTGGCTATAACTTCGGCCAAGAGAGTGGGAGAACTGCAGGCCTTGTCATGTAAACTGCCTTATATTGTTTTTTTACTGCCTTCCTTCTGTCCCTCCTCCACCAAACTTAAAAGTTGGCACAATGCCATCAGTTAATGTTCTCCTGGCATCCTCCAAACCCAGACTCTCCCATAAGACTGCCAAACAGAGAAGCACGATTCGTTACCCCACAGCAAACGTTTCCATTGCTCGAGAGTCCAATGGCGGCATGCTTCACATGGTCTGATTGGTATTGTACTTTGTGATGAGAGGCTTTGTTGCAGCTGCTCAGCGCTGTGAAGCTCCTGCTTTTGTGTGATTAATTCTTCAGCTATGGAATCGGCAGAGTATTGGCGATTTTTATGCACCATGTGCTTCAGCACTCTGTGACCCCGCTTTATGTAGTCTTCCGCTTCATGAGTTGCTGTTGTTCCTAAATGCTTACACTTTCCAATAATACCACTTACCGTTAACTGTGGTTTATCTAGCAGGCATGAAATTTCACAAACTCCCTTATTGCTGAGGTGGCACCCTAAGACCCTATCACAGTATAATGTTTGAATTCACTGAGCTCAATAACCCATAAATGTGAGACATGCCAATCTTGTGACACTGGTGACGGTATCATATTGTGATTTAACCAAGGTGTGTTTGGCAATTCAGGTGTATATGTATATCTATAATACAGCTTCTGTGCGAAAGGATGCAAATCGTCTGCAAGTATTCTCTGATAACATGTTGCATTCATCAATTTACACAAGATTCCCTTTGCCTTTAGAGCTCACGCACCCTGTGAGGTGTATTAAGGTGTTGTCAGCATATTGTAACCTGGCTTTTTTGTGGCGTTGGCACGGTAAAGGCTTCTTTCTGGCAAATCACCATGCAGCTCATTTTTGTTAAAAAATTGTGAGCAGCCTGTGTTTCTCCTGAGATTACCAGTGGGTTTTTCTATGTATCCCGAACAATTCTACTAACAGTTGTGGCTGAAATCTTTCTTGGTCTAGATGACCAAGAGACCCCCGAATTTTCCGATTCCTAATAAGTAATTGAACAGAACTGACTGGCTTTGGATATCTTTTTATATTCTTTGCCATCATTGTTAAATTACATTGTTATGCAGATCTTTTGACAGTTCTTCTCCCCATGGCTCAGTATCTAGCCTGCTTAGTGCATCCACATGAGAGCTTAAGCGACTCCTTTTATACACAGACACTAATTGAAATGTAAAAAGCCACAGGTCTGCGAAGTTAACCTTTTAATTGCCATTTTAACCCGTGTGTGTCAATTTGTCTGTAACAAGGCCAAATATTCAAGGGAGTGGTAACATTTGATAAGGATCATTATCTGTTTACTATTATGATTTAACCAATGTGAGAAAAAGAAAAAAGAATTATGATTTAAAAAGGAGCCAAACAACTATGTGATAATAAATGACTTTGTATGATCACTAGCCTTAAATAAGACTTTTTTTTTTTTTGCATGATTAGTCATATACTCAAAATCGATGCTAACATTTCACAATTTATGCCAGGGTATGCAAACTTTTAAGCACAACTGTCCTGCTGCCAACTCTCCTCTCGTAGCTCAGACACACGTTTCAGAACTTCATCATATATAATGCATTACCTTTTCCATGCAGAAACTTAAAAGGCATTGAAACACACTTAACCATATATGTATGTGTTTTTTTTTTTTTCTGTTTTTCAGTTGTTCATAATCCTGCTTCCAGTATTGTGGTGTTAACATCAGGCCACAGCTCTGAGGTAAGTAATGCAAAGGTGATAACATACAATTAACATACAATTATGCAGTTGAGCGCAGTGCTTGCCAAATAAACTCTCTATAGGATCAGTATTAGGGAGGCAGACTAAGATTTATATTGGGAACTAGAATATAAGAAATACTCGCAAATTTCATTAATTATAACTCATCTGCATGTTATATATATAATGTTGTGAAAGAAGGCAAGTAATGTGTTCACTATAAAGAATTTTATCAAACATTAAAGTGGGGCTGGACAATTATAAATTCCTCTAGCTATTGTATAGAGTACCAACATTAATTCAGTTAGCCAAGACACTGACACAGCATTGAGGGAATGAGTTGAACCTGCATTAAAACTTATTTTATGTTGACCTATGGGACTCCTATTTTATATGGGGATATTTCATTAAACATTTAGTGTCTGGGTATTTTGTCAAATATATACAGGAAGAAGATAAAGTAAAAGCTATTGATCCACCTGTCATGACCATTAAAGAGCACAGAAGTGTAAAATACATTCCTGACATTAAGACAGAGCCTATTGAAAGTAATTTAGAAAGTCCTAAGCAGGAACTGCTGAACACAGAGGAAGTGTCTGCAAAATCCGACATCAATATGGGGACCTCTGCAGGATCCAAAGAGGTACCAGAGGTGAATGGAAGCTTTATATGTTCTAAAAGGTCTTGACATTTAGGAGTACAAGCAGTTTTTATTTAAATTACTGTAGCAATCACTAGGGACAGTGCATTTGTTTCTTTGGGAACATAAGACATTTGATGGTAGATAAGAACAATTTGGCCCATCTTATCTGCCCATTTCCACTGATAATTTCCCATGGAAATTGAAAAGCTGGACGAGCTCAGTATATGTACTGTGGTCCTTTAAATTCCTACCAGTGTGACTGGCAACTCCCAGGGTGAGAATTAAGCAACTTCATTAAGCATGTAAAAATTTTGAGGGTTTTTTTCTTACACTGTATGTTGCTCCAAAAGCCTGTCAAATAGCTGAATTTCCTGGACTTCTAGACCTGGTAAAAGCTCACCTTGTTGACAATTTAATTAAAACATTCAAGCATTTTGGTTTTCTAAAAGGGCATTATTCTTTCTGCTTCAGATTAAAGAAGAGAGCACATTGGAAAGATGTGCTTCAAAAAGAGCACATTCCAAGGATGTGGAATCCAATCTGAGCAATGAGAAAAAAGAGGGAGAAATGTGCATAGGAAAACGAGTGCGCAATGACTCTGAAACCTGCAACAAAGACTCCTCAGTCAACATCCCATTACTGGTAATTAATCTATTTGTTGCAAAGTAAGGTGGTTTCTGAACCTCTTATCTTGGAGTACCCCTACATGTGCAAGAGTTGTTGCGAGATCTGAACTTTAGGTCATGCATTTATGTTCTCTAGTCACCATTATCTAAAAAATGTATTTTGTCATTCTGTTTCTCTGTAGGATGGCTGGGTGGATGTCCCCCCACAATCACCACTGTCGCCATGTGCCAAAGAAGAGCTAGCAATAAACTTGGATACAGAACACAGTGTTTCTGATACTGCCAGAGTGCTACGTACAGCATTTATCTTGGCCAGAAAAGAAGAAATTGAGCTGGTGAGGTTCAATGTTTGTCTCTGGTAGATTATTTATTAAGGCCTGGGCATGCATCTGTCAACTCTGTACACAGGTAGGCCATGTTCACATCTATAGCCCAAATTTCTCCTTATTCGCTATTGTGAATAAGTCTAGCGTCATTAATGCCAGGTTGGTAGAATGGAACATGACACTAACCACAGAAGTAACAGTGTACTTGGTTTCAGAAGACCATTTCTATTTGCATGGTGTTAGTAAGTACAGTTATCTTTGTGTAGGCTTCAAGGACTATAATTGTAGGTAAGAGTCTCTGCCGGTCTTATTTGTTGACATGCTAAACAATGAGGAAAAGCCAATCATCCTACCAACACATGCCCCCTCGTGTACGTACATGCCTACAAATATTCCCTCATTTGCATACGTATATACCCCCTACCAAACATGAGTACATGCATTCACACATTCTTAATTTATAAGAATCTGCACAACTACAGCTTTAATACCCTGACCATTTTCTATACTCAAAACTCTACCCCAAAACTTCAGCTTGTATAACTACGATGCTGTGCAGAAATATAAAGATCTACATATATCTGTATGTATAATACGTGTGTGTGTGTGTAGCATGTCTGAATACAAAGGTTAATAGTATCTTGATCCGTTTGCTTGATGTGATAAGCAGTGGTTTATTTAGGCTGGCAGCCAGCGCTTGGCATTGGTATGTTACATGACATCCCAGTGCTTACGTCTTAAGGACATGCAGCATCGATACTGCTAGGCACAGCCTCCATACTGTAAATGGGACAGTTACCAGGAGTTCTCAGATCTCCTCAATCAGCCCATTAGGTAAAAAAGGGGCACTGGAGAGCCTGATCACTCAATAAGGCAGTTGTACCCTGGTTTGCGAGGGAAGGGTTGCACCCCATCTCTCTGAATGTGCCACACTAGACTAGACCTTTATTGCTAGGTTATAAAACATGCAATCTTCAGGTGTGAAAATCCTATACTCCCCACTCATATTAAATTTTAATAAAAGGCATTATTAGGGTCAGGCATGTCAGACTTTGGGAAAGAATCGGGCCTTGTTTGGACCAATCCTTCCCTGTGTGCATGTGTATATGAATGTAATATATATAATAACACAATAATGTGCGGCAGGAGCTTAATGGAAAGGGTTTCCATGGCCCGCAGCTACGTGCAAGCCTTACATCACCAAGTACAATGCCCCTCAGATCGAGTGGTGTAAAGTGCACCGCAACTGGACTCTGGAACATTGGAAATGTTTGAGTGACAAATAACTCTTCTCTGTTTGTTTGGCTGTCTGGGTGAATCTAGGTTTGGCGGATGCCAGGAGAAGGTTACCTGCTTGACTGCATTGTGCCAACTGTAAGGTTTAGTGTAGGAGGGATAATGATATGGGGACGTTTTTTCAGAGGTAGGGCTAGGCCCCTTACTTCCAGTGAAGGAAAAAATCTTAATGCTTCAGCGTATCCAAGTATCTTGGATGGTGTAATGCTTCCCACTTTGTTGGAACCGTTTGGGGAAGGCCCTTTTCTATTCCATTACGACTGTGCCCCAGTGCCCAAACAAGGTCCATAAAGAGATGGTTTGATGAGCTTGGTGTGGAAAAACCTGACTAGCCCGCACAGGGACCTCACCTCAACCCCATCTAATGGAACAGAGATTATGAACTAGGCCTGACCTCACAAATGCTGGATACTGGATAAATGGGCATAAATTCCTACAGAAACACTCCAAAATCTTGTGGAAAGCCTTCCCGGAAGAATGAAAGCTGTTATAGCTGAAAATGGGAGACTAACTACATAGTAATGTCTAGGTATATAGAAGGTGATGGCATAAATATCACTATTAGTGTAATTTGTTTAGGAAGTTTGTAGGTGTGAGGAACTAGAGAGATGGCAAGGTAGTTGGCCAGGGAGGGCTTTTTCAATATGGGACAGCTCCAGTAGAAAGAAAGATGTTGAAGATATGAGCTGGTATAGGGACGAGAGCAGATGAGAGCACTTCATCTTCGGTGACAAGAGAAAATCTATTAATTGAATTGCTTAATTATTCATATTTAAGATTAATAATTATCAATGACTAATTATGATTACATAGACAAAATTGTGAGATGAATAAATGCTTAATGTACAGCATACCATAAAAGGAGTGGAAATGTATTGAAAAAAATAAGTTATCCATCCAGGACTTCACAATTCTTTTTTTTTTTTTTAAATCTGTTTATTGACAGTGGTATAAATGCAAAACAAAAGAATAGCACATCGAGCAATATACAGTGCCAAGAGAGTCAGTGTAAAGATACATCATGATATTGACAGTGTCAACACATATTGGCAAAGTACAAATGTTCGTAAGAAACACGGTGCGCTGCCAATGAGACAGAGCAATAAAGCCCACATGGTTTTCGTGTTTTGACAAGGTGTAGGAGAGGAAGGGAGGGAGGACAACTCAGACCCACATGGGAGAGGAAGAGAGGGAGATAGAGAGAGGGGGGGGGGAGAAAAAAGAAGAATCCAGGAAGCCAGAAAAGCTCAATCATAGAAGGATCAGCGGTAAAGCTGCAGGACCTGGGAGGGTTTCGAGCCAGGGGCTCCAGATGTTCTCAAATTTACTAATTTTGTCGTGTAGTTTAGCTGTGATTTTCTCCATCGTAATGACCGACCAGATGTTGGAAAGGCGCCCCTCCCACTCGCTCTGAAATTCTATCCATCTCTTAGCTAAAGCTACCTGACAGCAGCGCAGACTCTGTAGACCAACTTCTGACCATGAGCCGCTAAGCGAGGTGTCTGCACGTCCATGTTCAACAAAGCAATTTGGGGAGTGGCAGGTATTGAGACACCTAGGGATGTGGAGAGATCGTGGAAAAGCTCATCCCATAGAGGGCGAACCAACGGGCAGGACCACCAAACGTGTAGGTAGGTACGAATATCACCACAGCCACTGAAGCAAGTGGCATCGCAGCCAGAGTGAAGGCGAGAGAGGCGCACAGGGGAGAGGTACCAACGTGCCACAACTTTCTAGGAGCGTTCCTTAATGATCGTGTTGGTAGTGATTCGATGTGTGTTGGTCGCTGCCTTATCCCACAACTCATCTGTCCATACCTCCTGGATGTCATCATGCCAGCAGGCTCGGTACGATGGGGGAGCACTGTAGGCAGTAGCTAGAAGGTGAGTATAATGCGAAGAAATAGAATGTTTCAGTCTCTTGCGGGTCAGAAACAGATTTTCAAAGCGGGTAAGGGGAGAGACAGCTGCTACCACTCGAATCTCCCGGCCACCATGCCCTCCGGAAAGAGAGGGTTATAGAGAATTGGAGTCAGGTGGGAGCGAACTTGTATCTGGATTTCCGCCACAGAGAGTAGGAAGCTTTCATGGTTGATAAAGCTAACGTGGCAGGCAGCTGGGTTTGTTCCGCCCACAGACATAATTGAAGTTGGCGGTGGGAAATGCAGCTACGTTCTATGTCTACCCAGGGCAAAACTCCTTCCGGGAAAGACCATGCTTCCAATTGTGAGAGTCTAGCTGAGAGGTAGTAAAGGAGTAGACACGGAACCGAGAGACCTCCTTTGTCATCTTGCCATCCCAGATGAATTGGAAGATGAATGAAGATACGGGTTTGGAAGGCGTCAATGTTAGGGGTATGAACAGCTAGAGGCACAGCTCGGAACAAATACAGCACTTTTGGCAGGATATTCATCTTCACAGTGAAGTTACGGCCAAGCCAGGAGATACGATAATGGGACCACTGGCGAAGATTTCGGCTGAGCTCGGTCAGGAGAGGTAAGTAATTTGAGGCATATAGTGTTTTAGGGTCATTAATGATGTTGATCCCCAGGTATTTAAGGGAGGAGGCCTGTCATTGGAAGGGGAAGGAGGAGGCTAGATTCTGCTTGGTTTGAGTGTCTATGTTGATATTGAGCGCTTCGCACTTGGCGGTGTTGATCTTATATACAGACAGATGTGAAAAGTAAGCCAGGACTGCGTAGAGGTTGGGGAGAGATATTAAAGGTTGGGAGAGAGTCAGCAGTATGTCATCAGCGAAGAGGCTCAGTTTATATTGGCGGGACTGTACTTGAATTCCGGATATGTCAGGGTGTTGACGGATAGCCACCGCAAGCGGCTCTAAACACAGCGCAAACAGGAGGTGTGACAGAGGACAGCCCTGTCTCGTACCGTTCTTGATGGCAAAGGACTGGGACTCACACCCCATGAGAGCGACTGTAGCCGTAGGGTTGTCGTAGAGCGCACGGACACCAGTCAGAAAGCTACCACGAAATCCAAATCTGCGCAAGGCCTCCCACATATACGTCCAGTCGATTCTGTCGATCGTTGAAAAGAAATGACTTGGCTCAGGCGTGTAGCCAAAATTTTAGCATACAGCTTCACGTCAGCGTTAATCAGGGAGATGGGTCTGTAGCTACCACACTGAGGGGTTTTTACCGTCTTTGTGGATGACAATGATTTTGGCTTGCATCATTTCCCTCGGAGGTGTGGAACCCCCCAGAAAGCGGTTAAAGAGGTTCAGGAGGAGCGGTTTCAATTGCTCCCCGAATTTCTTGTAATAAGACCCTGGGAGGCCGTCCGGGGCCTTGGCAGGTCTGGTGGCGGCAATGGCTGCATCTAAGTCATCCGCAGTGACATCTCGATTTAAAAAAGTCTACCTGCTGGTCAGTGAGTCGCGGGACGGGCAAGGAGTCCAAGAAGTGGTGGAGAGGGTTCCTATCGAGGATATTCTGTGGGGCTTTAGTGCCATCATAAAGAGAGCCGTAAAAACTAGCAAATTGAGCCGCAATGTCCGCAGGAGACACCCGGCACGTGCTGTCAGCGTCGATGATTTTGGATATGTTTTGTATCTTCCTCTGTGCGCGTAGTCTACGCACCAGCATGGCCCCAGGTTTGTTAGCAAATTCAAAGAATCTGTTTGGTAAGCTTTAACGAGTGCAGGACTTCGTTGCTCTGAAGTGTGAGTTTGCCTCAAAGATGGACTGAACGAGCCGCGGATAAAAGCTTTGTGTCACCCAAAGAAGGTGCAGAGGTGTATCGGGCCTGCTGTGGAGGATGTGTCTATCCTAGAGTAGGAGTTGGGGTGTGAGAAAAAGGAATAGTCCAGCAGCTTCGGATGATTAGGTCTCCATATATCAACAAGAGCAGACGTTTTAGCAAAGTCCCGGAAATGTTTGGATGCCGGGGAGGGGAGCATTCTAGTGGCTTGGGATGCTTATGTCGACCGGAAGGGCCAACAGGTATTGAAATCGCCACCTGCAATGATCATATGTTTGCGGAACGGCAGCAGGAGGCCAGTGAGCTGAGCGAAGAACCGCGACGTCTGAGTCCGATAAAAAGACTGGTTTGTTTTGAAGAAGTCCCGACAACAACAGGTAGGGGCCCCATTTATCTCGTTTGATGTCAAGGCATTGGAAGCCCAAGGAGTTCCTCAGGAAAATACTGACTCCATACTTGCGCTGGGTTGGATGAGTGGCGTGATAATGGACCCAGAAGGATCTGGACCAGTATGCTGGCAGTGACTGCCTCCGGAGGTGGGTTTCTTGTAATAGTATTACATCAGCATGCAGTTCCTGGTAATATCTCATTGCCTGCTGCCTCTTCTGGGGTGAGTTGAGGCCTCGAACATTGTAAGAATTTTTATACTACCGGTCGACATCACTGGTTAGAGGAGAGAGCGGATACACAGGTAAGTACCCGGGCGAGAGCTTCTGGCAACCTGGTGAGAAAGGAGAAAAGAGAGAGAGGAAAAAAAGGGAGGTAGGAAGGGGAAGACAAGGGAAACATACCGGTCTAGGGTCAGAATGTGAAATGTGGCCTGGCGGTAAATTGAACAAGGACCCGAGGTCCGGATAAACGGCAGCCCTGCGCAGGAGCATGGCTCCCTATCTCCGAGGGGCGGAGCGGAAAGCCAGCAGGCTGCAAGTAAGCAAGAAGTGGTCTAACAAAATCAACACAACATGAAGAGAACATAGGCATAACGATCGTCACCTTTAAGTGATACAGTGCAAGAACAGAGAAAATTAAAATATAAAATATTTTAACAATATTTTAAAAAAAAAGTATGTAGGAAGCCTATTGGATGAGCTGAGTGTGTGTGTGTGTGTGTGTGTGTGTAGGAAGCCCAGTGTGTTACGCAAGCCAAGGCACCACAGGTTAACGGACCCACTAAGCAGGAGTGGCGACGTACACGCAGATGGTAACAGGACCAGAGGCACAAGCACGTAGTAAGCCGAGGTCGGGGCAGGCAGCACAGGTTTAGTATCAAGGAGCGAAGGTCAGGAAACAAAGCCGAGGTCTGATACACGGAGATCACGTAGCGAAGGTACAAGAATACAAATAACCAAAACACACCCAGAGTAGAAAAGAGTCTTTGCACGAGCAATAAGCACTGGGCAAAGAGGGTTTAAAAGGACTGGAGGCGGGGAAAACGTCCAATGGACGGGCGATGACGGCATCGCGACCAGCGCCCGAGAATGGCGCCGCCGCGATGGCAAAATCGCCAACAAACATAAAAAACAAGCTCTGCCTGTGTTACCTCCGCGCGCAGCATGGCGGGACCACACAGGCAGAAGCGTTATTAGACGAGCGCCGTGAGTGTGTCCGCGGCGATCAGAGAATGGTACCCGATCGCCGCAGACACACCCGCGGCAGCTCGACCCGAGCCGTCACTGGGCGGTAGGCGTGGCCTGTCGCCGTGCACGCCCCTCACGGAGAGGACGCGAGAGCGGCACCACGGGAGGTCCGCTCATCCGGGATGGTGCGGTGCAGGAGCCCGACCGGACAGGTAAGTGTAACACAGTGGATGAGCTGAGTGTGCATAGGAAGGCCAGTGGATGAGCTGAGTTTGCGTAGGAAACCCAGTGGATGAGCTGAGTGTGTGTAAAAAGCCCGGTGGATGAGCCGAGCGTGTGTAGGAAGCCCGGTGGAGGAGCCGAGCGTGTGTAGGAAGCCCGGTGGATGAGCCGAGCGTGTGTAGGAAGCCCGGTGGAGGAGCCGAGCGTGTGTAATGAGCCCAGCCGATGAGCTGTGTGTGGGTAGGAAGCCCAGTGGATGAGCTGAGTAAGTGTAGGGAGCTCAGTGGAGGAGCTGAGTACGTGTAAGTGCGGAGTCCTGAGAACGTCTCGGAGAGAAACGGATAATATTACATAAGGTAGTCTGCAGGTAAGGCCAGGAAGATGTGTGGAGAAGAAAAAAAGGTGTGTAGGAAGCCCCATAGATGAGTTGTGTGTGCAGTAAGCCCAGTGGATGAGCTGAGTGTGCGTAGGTAGCCCAGTGGATGAGCTGAGTGTGCGTAGGTAGCCCAGTGGATGAGCTGAGTGTGCGTAGGTAGCCCAGTGGATGAGCTGAGTGTGCGTAGGTAGCCCAGTGGATGAGCTGAGTGTGCGTAGGTAGCCCAGTGGATGAGTGTATGGAAATGCGGTGACCCGAGTGTATCCCAGGGAGAAAAGTGGCTAGTATCGGTCTCTAAGGCAGTGGGAACCAGTGCAATCTGAGAGAACTCAGGAGGCCAGCAATATGTGTGTGTATATATATATAAAAAAAAAATAGAATAGAACCGCAGCAAGTGTGCGGTTGTGCATAACAGATCTCAATGTGTAATAAATGTAGATGGTATGAGCCATAAATGCAAAATATCAGAGTTAAACAAAAATAAAGGTGTAGCAGTGTGTAGTTGCAAGTGGCGTCACACAGGTGACAAGGCAATCGTAAGCAACATATCGCCGCGGCATGAATAAAGAATAGAAAACGGAGAAAAAGAAAACTATCAAACCAGTCAATACGCCACAGTTCAAGGTGTCGGTGAACGTGTGGCTTCTCGTGGAGGGCTCGCCGGCATAGATCTGAATTTCGACAGCGTCGAGGGTAAGTGTCGTCAATCTGGCAGCTTTCATGACCGCTTCCTTGAGAGTGTAGTCCTGGAGCTTGACTATGACATCTCGTGGCTTTTCGTTGGGACCAGGCTGAGGCCTCAGGGCCCCGTGGATACGGTCAACCTGCACCTCGTCCAGTGAGAGTTGAGGAAGGAGTTGTTGGAGTAACTTTCTCAAGGCTTCATCCAGATCAAGGTAAGCTTCTGGGATGCCACGTAGCCGACAATTTGATCGTCTTGATCTATTTTCCATGTCTTCCTGTGCGTCTTGGAGAAGCAGGACTTCTTGTTGCAACATCTCAATGTCTCCCGCCATCTTGCATTTAGCATGCTGGAGTACCGATTGCGTTTTTCCAAGGCATCCGTGCGGGTGCCAATGTTGTTTAGATCGTGTTTGAGGTATTTTATTTCGTTATGGATGTGATCCATCAGGTCTCCCTTGACGAACCGGACAAGGTCCTTGATCTCGTCTATATCTTGTTTGGTGCAGGCCACCGCAGCCATCATGTCCCAGGACGTCGTGTCATCCCCGTCTGCAGGCGCGGGAAGGTCCGGAGATGCAGGTTTCTTGGCGAAAATGTTGGGCACCGATTTCTCTTTAGAGGTCATGCGGGATCTCCCGGTAATCCTCTATGTAAGTGCTCCTCGCAGAGTAGGTTTTGGGCAGACGAACTGCTAACGATAGCAGAATAGTAAGGGCGTCGTGGAGGAGAAAAAGCTCGCCACGCCCCCAGGACTTCACAATTCTAAGTATAACGCACCCAAGACAAACTAAAACATTTCAAATGTAAAAGAATACAAATTACAATACAAACCCAACATTAATAGACATGCACAACATATTGTCCATATATACAATTGCTATTTACAAATATCGAACATGCATGCTCATATCTACCTGTCTTGAGATCTCCAGGTATGCGTGGTTTCCCTTCTGGATGCAGATTACTTTACTTTCCTAACTAAAGTGGCTGCTCCTTGGTAGGTAGAAGGTCCTTTTTGGGTTAAATGGGAGGACATTTCATTAGTTGGTGATGTGTAATGTTTGTACCCATAGAAGTTTCTTCCCTGAGGCTTCCTATAACACCCCCCTGGGGTCTTTACCAACTGTAAGATATCCTCTGACAGTCTGGATAAAACACCTTGATTCTTTTTCAGCCATTATGTTGTAGATTTGCTGGTGTGCTTTGTATCATTGTCCTGTTACATCGCCCAATTTTGGCCATGCTTAAGCTGTCTAACAGACGGCCTCACATTTGACTCTAGAATATTTTGCAGTTCATGGTCGATTCAAGGTTCCCAGGTCCAAAACAAGCCCAAATCATGACCCCTCCACCACCGTGCTTGACTGTATGAGGTGTTGGTGCTATGCTGTGTTTGGTGTTTACCAAACATGGCGCTGTGCATTACTGCCAAACATCTTCACTTTGGTCTCATCTGTCCAAAAGACATTGTTCCAGAAATGTTCAGATGCAACTTTGAAAACCTAAGTCACGCTGCCATGTTCTTGTTAGAGAAAAAACTTTCTTTTGGCAAACCTTCCAAATAAACGGGTCAGTCTTTATTCCTAATTGTACCACAAACTTTAACATTTAACATGCTACCTAAGGCCTGTAGAGTCTTAGCTGTAGCTCTTGTTTTTTGTAATTAAGGTGAATTTGCTGGGACATCCACTCCTGGGAAGATTAGCAACTGTCTTGAATGTTTCCCACTTTTGAGTAATCTTTCTCAATGTAGAATGATGGCCTTTAAATTGTTTGGAAAAGGCAACAAACTAGGAGGGAAAAAAATCCTTCTTGAACCCAGTGAGATCTCTCCTTGGATCAATTTAAAAATGATATCCCTGAATATTATGTCTTTGCAAGTATTCATCCAGTTGCTGTTTAAATGTCGGTGCAGACTCTGATAAAACTACCTCTGCAGACAGAGAATTCCACATCCTTATTGTCCTTGCTGCAAAAAACCCTTTGCTTTGCCTTAGATTAAATCTGCTTTCTTCCGGTCTAAATGCGTGACCAAGTGTCCTATGCATAGTCGTGTTCATGAATAGGTTTCCAGACAATGGTTTGTATTAGGGATGCACCAAAATGAAAATTTTGGACCGAAACTGAAAATTCACTGGATGCCTGGGCATGATAGGAGTGTGATTGCTGCTAACATATAAATATATATATATTGTTGGCTTTTATGGAGGTGGACACTTGCTGATGATCAATTAATCAAGGGCCCTTGAATAGCAGTGTCTGCCTACTACTTAGCATCTTTATTCCTATGTAAGCCGTATGGTTGTACTTAGTTTTTAACACATGGCTTCTCCATTTTGTCATGCGTTGTTCATCTGAGGTTGTAGTTACCCAATTTTTAGACCTGCTAAGGAACATCAGGTATTTTTTCACATGACTGTAGTCTGTACAAGTAAGGAAAAGAAACCTCAAACAATTCATACCCTCTCCCACCATTATAACCTCCATACTTACCCAAGAAAATGTTTTAAAAGAACACTAAAACATCTCAATGCAGATATTAAACTGCTGGCCAAAATTCTTGCCTTAAGGTTGTCACCTTATGTTCCTCAACTTATGCACAGGGATTAGGTGGGCTTTGTCCCCAGCAGGGAGGCTAGGGACAACACCACTAAGGTCATCGACCTTATTAATCACTCCACCTCTGAACGAATTCCTCTTACCCTGACCTCGTTGGATGCGGAAAAGGCCTTTGACAGAGTGGCCTGGCCCTATCTCTTGAGTACTGGAGAGACTGAGGCTTTAACACTTTCTTATTTGGGTTTGGTTATATCACAACCCTACGGCAATGATTAAAGTCAATGGGCTCGTGTCTCAACAGGTCACCCTATCGAACTGCACTAGGCAGGATTGTCCACTGTCACCACTCCTTTTTGTGCTGGGGATGGAGCCCTTGGCAAATGCCATCTGTGCGAACTCCTCCATTACGGGCATTCCTATAGCTATGGTTCAACATAAATTGGCGATTTTATGCAGATGATATTCTGTGTATTAATTCTAACCCGCTGGACTCCCTCTCCCGCATGCTGCTTGAATTACAAACCTTTGGCACACTTTCCAACTATAAGATAAATCTTTCTGAATTGCAAGTCTGAATTGCTATGCTGCAACATCTCCGAAGAGGTGTTAACTGACATAACTCACAAATTTCCGTTCAGGGTGTCCAACCAAGCCATCTTGTACCTAGGTTTCTGAATTCCAGTGGACCTCTCCCTTCTCTTTACATTGAATTTTGCCCCCTTACTATACCCATGTTTCATGGTTTGGTAGGGTAGCCGTCATAAAAATGAACATTCTTCCCAGATTTTTATACCTGTTCCAGACACTACCAATCTTTATCCCTCTTTCTTTTTTGGTCCCATGTCTGGTGCTCCAAATCTCCTAGATTGTCCCACTCACATTTAATTATGAATAAATCCAAGGGTGGATTGGGGTTACCTAGAAAAATACTGGCAGGTGGTCCATCTCCGTAGAGTTGTGGAATGGTCTATCTCAGTCACCAAGCAGTGGTTGGAAATTGAAGGAGCTTTCGTAAGCGTACCTCTTCATTGCCTTCCCTAGTTACCTGATTCCAAGAAACACTTCATCACTAAAATTTCGATCACTGTTACCTCTACTTTGAGGGTCTTTGGGAGGATACTGAAAGAGGGTGTAATAACCTCAAGTCCATGCCCCTCTATCCGATTATTCCCAATCCTAATTTCCCCCTTAGTATGACAATTCACCAATTGGCACTTAAGCCCTCGCTTCTGTGGACGATGGTTCGTTTCCACTTTTTGTGGGCGACACCCTTGTTTCAGACGGGACCTTTTATGTCAAGCAGTCCTTGACTTCTTTATTTACAAACTCAGTATTTCATAGCCTCAATTCCCAAAACTCCCCTCCTGTTTAGACCATTATCCAAGTTTGAGTCTCTTTACTCCTCTAGCTCAGAGACTCCGCATTTGCTTTCGGCCTTATATGCCCTCCTTCTGGAATCTGCCTCCAGGTCAAAACCTGGAGTGAGCATGTAGGAGGAGGATCTCTCTATTTCACGCCCCCCCCCCCCTAGTACTGGATAAGGTTTTGTTTGCTATCCATAGGGGCTCCATCTCCATAGGTTTTATCCCTCGGTCCCTGATGTATGCTGGAGGTGTGTGTCAGACAGGGGTACGCTATACCACATTTGGTGGCAGTGCCCTGTGATTAAACCTTTTTGGCAGATAGTCTTGACGGTGGTGGAGTGAGTAGTTGGCATGGACTTCTCTTGCAAGCCTGAGGCGGTTTTATTACACCTCAATTCTCTTCAGCAACATGCATATAAGAGATCGCTCACGATCCACCTTTTAAATGCTGCTAAGGCTGTGATACCCAGATTTTGGCACACTTCCACGGCTCTACCGATTCCCTTGTGGTTACAAAAAATAACTAATCAAACAAATGGAGGAGATGGTGTGGACAACCAGGGGGAAGGGATACCAACATACTAGGAGGTGGTCCTGGTGGCACTAATTTGTCTCTTCTATAGATTTTTGACTTATCCTCATCTGAGCCGAGCTTACCCCCGTGCTCCATACTCCTTGGTGTCTAGTCGAGGCAGCCAGTGGAAGTCTGCACGATGCATGTAGACAAACCTCTGCTGCTGGCCAGCACTTTTTCTGGAGCTTCTATGATTGAGCACCGGAAGGTCTTGTGACTCTGGTGCTCCCTCACAGAAGTGCTGGCGGTAGCGGAGGTTGTCTGCGTGCATTGCACAGACTCCTACCCGCTGCCAGAAAGGAGGATACATGTCCCCTGCAGCGCTGCGGGGGATCCACCTCCATGGCAGACGGCAAACATTGTGCAATGCGCACAGACGACAACCATCGGTATTTTCACATACGTTTTTGTATGTGAAATTGTTCTGCCTGTAAGAGCGCTGCGGAATCTGGTTTATGGGTGAGTTATAGTGGTGTATGGGGGTGTAATGAATTTCAGGGAGGCAGAGTGGCATATCGGTGCACAGTGGCATATAGGAAGGTATAAGGCGTAAATGGGGGGTGAGTGGCATATTGGAAGCTATAAGGCATATTTCAAGTTATAATGCATATCAGGGGGCAGTGGCATATAGGGGGTATTAGGCATTTCGATATTGGGCATATGGGGCATAAGACATATCTGGGGTATAAGGCATATCTGGGGGCAGAGTGGCAAGCTGGGGTCAGATGTGCATAACTGGGGGCAGTTTGGCAAAAAAGAAATATAAACAAGGTTTTTTTCTCGTAGTTTTTATTAAATATAAAAAAAATTGTTAACATATGAATTAATATTTAGTAATAACTGTATTAAAACCTAGTTTGAGGAACACTGTGTTTGGGTTCTTGTATCTTTTATTATTAGGTCAGGAAAATAAGAAGGTGAATAGAGAAATGCCATTGTGATAAAGAGATGAAACTGTAAATTTTAAGTTTTTTATCCTGCTGGTTTTTTTAACACCCAGTTTGTTAATTACATTATTTTAAATAAAAGAAAAATTTGCATGTTTTTATCTGATCTATTAATCTAAAAAATAATCGGCCAACTAATCTATTATTAAAATAATCGTTAGTTGCAGCCCTACATGTGGCATATTACTGTACCCAGGGGGGGTGTTACTCAACACAAATCAAGACCTTCTTTTTTTTTTTTTTTTTGTTCTTTCACATACCCACTCGGAAAAGTAAACCTGGTGAAACTGCAAAGTAGAGGACTGCATTGGGAGGCGGGTCCCGCGGTGGGAGGCGGGTCCCGCGGGAACCCGCCAAAGAAACTTGCGCGCCGCATGCGTCCGCGATGCGTTTTTTAGCTATTGTGGGCGGCGAGCGGGCGGTTTTCCACGGCCCAAACCTTTGTTTTATTTAACACCTGGGCGGGGGTCCCGCTCGGGTTAATTTTTTTTTTTCCGCGCAGTCCCGCAAGGCTGCCTTCTCGCTGCTCCCTCACAGCGTCACTTCTCTTGTTCTGCCCAGGAACACAGCGGAGTCACGTGATTTAACATCTCATCCAATGACTCTGCTCCGTTCCTGCGGGAAAAGAAAAGAGACCTTCTGTGAGAGCAACCTGAAGGCAGCCTTGAGTGCGTGGGAAATATGCAATTCTGATAAGGCAGTGAAAGAGTTTGTATTAACCAGTATGTATGATTTAGGGAATAGATCAATGGATGTTTGTGAATGACTTCTGCTGGGGCTTCTATGATGGGGGAGAGTGGCACACCAGGGGGCATAGTGGCATATTGGGGGGCACAGTGGGTTATCTGGAGATATATGCATAACTGGGGGCACAGTGGCATAACAGGGGTTGGAGTGGCATATCAGGGGGTATGTGGCACATCATGGGCCCAGTGGCATATAAGGGTCTATAAGGCACACCAGGCAGCTATAGGGCACTCCAGGGGGCACAGTGGCATATATGG
>VKOC01019520.1:0-11008 GCA_009364415.1 Spea multiplicata | reverse complement strand
TGAGCTGTGATGTCATTGTGACATCACTGGCATGTTCAGGAGGTCCATAAGAGAACTTCTAACCATTTTTGTGTAAAAAATTAAAATATAAAAAATACAAAAAAAATAAAAAAGATAATACAAAATACAAAAAAAAAACCTTACATCCCATTGCCCTAGCACAACATCTAGCCAGTATAACCCTCCTGCCCCCGTTCACAACCCCCAAACCCATTAAGCCATAGGCATAAAAATTATACAAAAAATGTATGCTTATAGTATGCTCCCTGGTGCTTGGAAAGTATGGAAAATCTATATAAATGAGGTATTTCTGAAATCAGGACACCTGAATTGATAAACTTGGAGTTTTCGATCACTTTACCTAATTTTGTGAGGATTCAGAGGGAAAATTTAAAAAAAAAAGTTTTTTTTTCTAATCTTCGCTAGTTTTTACTAAATTTCTCATTCTAAATTTTCAGCTAATCATCCAACTATGGTATCAAACGAAAGCTCTATCTCTCCTTGAAAAAACAATATATAGTTTACATGGGTACACTATTCACAGGAAAAGAGAATCAGCGCTAAACCGACATACCCCAAAAATGGCAAAATTGCTCTGGGCTTTGAGGTACCAAAACCCCTGGGATTGAAGGGGTTAAAAAGATTAAATAAATAATATATAATATAAAAGAAAAAACCATTTACAATCCCATTGCCCTAACACTACATCTAAAAAAGTATAACCCTCCTGCCCCTGTTCACAAACCCATTAAGCCATAAGCATAAAAATTCTATGAATGATGTACACCTTATAGTATCTTCCCTATAAGTACTGGGAAAGTATGGAAAAATCTGTATAAATTAGGTATTTCCGAAATCAGGATGCCTGAATTGATAAACTTGGAGGGGATTTTCCATCACTTTTTTTTCCTTCTAATTTTCGCTAGTTTTTCTAAATCTCTCATCCTAAATATTAAACTAATCGTCTAACTATGGTATCAAAAGAAAACTCTATCTCTCCTTGAAAAAAACAATATATAGTTTACATGGGTACACTATTCGCAGGAAAGAGAATAATCGCTGAACCGACATACCACAAAAATTGCAAAATTGCTCCAGGCTTTGAGGCACCAAAAACCCCTGGGATTGAAGGGGTTACATTTGTGCTTCACATTTATACGTAGGTTATTTTTGTTTTGTTTTTTCTAATCCACTACTGCTTGCACTGCTGCTGCTACTACAACAATATTTACGCATGCCCACAGTGGCCTCCACTGCTTTTCAGTCATTGGGTTAAAGCTGACCTGAAGGCGGGGCAAACTTTCAGTTCAGCTAATTTGCGTCACAGGAATTCCCCTAACTAGGACTGCTAGGGACTTTCCCTTGGACGCAGTGGCCCTGTCAGTTGGCCCGGCGAGGGAGTCTTCTGAAATACTTTCTCCTGTTTTGAGCCCAGGTAAGTTTCTCTCACTGGGTGCATCTAGCATACAGCGGATTGTATGCGTCTTCTTGTGTGTGAATATGAAACACTGCAGTTTGTAAATGATATCTTGCACATAGATACGTCAGCACCCCTTTGCAGGCAGATCGTATGCAATCTCTTTTGGGTGGCTGTCAAGGGATTAGTAAAGACAAGCGGTGATCAAATGCTCGTACAAGACACGTTTGGCAACAGCTGCAGACTGTGCTGAATCAGTGACGAAAGGCCTATTGCACCAACGCACCCTTTTAGTTGAGGGCAGTTGTCGTTTTGGATATGTGTGCTGTGCTAGTACTTAGAAGTATATGGTAGTCTCAGCATTTAGAAACATTCGTAGTTTGTACGATGAAAGCGATATCTTTATAAAACATCTGGGTGGCAGTGTTTTAAAATACTAACTGTATTTGGCATATGTGCAATAATGGCAATGTATCCTTTGTTTATCTGGAGGTTGCTTTATATGCTAGTTGTTCTTTTACTGTAGTTAGTTATCCATGACATGCAGCATTTTATAATCTCATCTAAATTGTTTGATTACATTTCGGTTATTATAAACGGCTATCTGATACTTTTAAATGTGGGCATCAGCAGGAGTATTCCATTGTGATTGGCTCTTCATTTGTTCTAGAATTACTGGTTCTAAACATGGTCCTTTTGTGTCTAGACTAGAAGCAAATTCTTCTGGTTAAAAGAAAATTAAGGCAATGTAGGCAAGCTTGTATGATTATGTGATATAATCATTAATTATTACATTATTATTGAGCTCCAGCAGCCACAACTGAAACATTTCAGCCTATTTCAGTAGTGATGGAAACAGCAAAAAATGCACTGTAGCAGTTTATAATGATAACGCCACGGAAAATACTAACTGTGCAATCTATAACTTCTTCAATTCTTCTAGTACTTTACTCTACACAACCTGATCTTTCACCAAACACGAGTCAAGCATTTTGTACAGTCTGGATTTCTACACTGTCCAGCAGGGTGTTGGAAAGGGAAAGCTGGTCCTATTGATCATCTAGTATGCGGATTTAGGGCCATTACCAGCATCACCCACCAGGGTATCTAATGTATCAACGCACCAATTACACTTATGACTTGATCCTTTTTGTTTTCCTTCCATGCAATATGCAGTCCCTTTCAGTGTATTAAACCTATCTGGTTAATGTCCATGACTATATTGCTGCCAAATGTTTTTTCTTTCTGCTAGAGTACAACCTATGCCGGGCTTGACCTGATATTTGTTGGCAGCCCTCCAAGAAAACCAAAACAAAACAGGAGGAGCTAACTTTCCTGCTTGAAAATAATAATTTGGACATTTGACCGGTTCTGAACATAAGTGGTACTTTGAGACCAAGGGTGCTTTAGCATTTTTGCGGTGCTCGTGTTTAGCTGTAATTTTCTCCTCTCCGACTTATTGTACCCACACATGTTAAATATTGTTTTTTTTCAGGACAAGAAGGGCTTTCTTCAGATGCTATTTTGTTTGACACAAACCTTTTCAGTCATGTGAGATTAAGCTGCAGACCTGTCAATACCATGCAAGTGTTATGGGAAGCTTGTTTAAGACTACTAATTATTAGGCTTAGATTGAATCTCTTAGACTTTCTTTTTAGGGTGTTTTTCTTGGTTGCCTACAAGGGTACAATGACAGTTTAAGTTAACAGTGAATTTCCCAGTCTGATATGGGGCATGACGAGGAATCACTTTGGATACTGGCAGACCTTGCACCTTTGGTAGGCCACGTATTATACATTTGTATTATTTGAGACTAGCTTAGCACACCAACATTTTTGTTTTCCCTGCTTGCACATATAGTCTGTAAACAGACTACCTTAGAAATCAGGAACTTCCTGAATATGTATCATCAGAGCAGTGAGTCACCTGGAAATCTCCCTGACCTTAGATCATATGCATATCTGTGTCACTGATTGCAGCAATGGGTCTGGCTTCAACCACATGAGTACCAGAGAGGCAGGAAAAGAATACCTGATATATTTTAATGGCATTCTTACCTGTGCACCGCAAAACTAGTTTTCCTGGTTTATCCAGTAAATTAATTTAGGCAAAATTTAGTGTAGTTTTATAATTTTGAAATTTGTGTTTCTCTCTCTCAGTCTTGCCCATTCAGTTATTGTCTTTTTTGTAAGCAGTGCTTCATTAACTCCAAAACGAAATAAGATAGAATGGAGATTTAAAAGGCACAAACCAGCACAAATGCAGCAGTAACCAACCAGCCCGGTCACGTCTTTTGGCTGTTGTAGGGGGGCTGGGTGACATTTGGTGACCTTTATTAAATCAGTTATTATGTTAATAATGAAACCAGCACGAATGTTTTACACCACAAGACAGCACAAACATAGCAAATGGATTTTTTATTTGTGCCAATTGTAGGGGGGCATCTTCACACTGCTCAGTTCTGGAACAGTATCAACTTATATCTTTGAAACATGGTGGAGGAAGTGCAATTGCACTGGCATGTATGACCGCCAATGGAACCAATGGAGGCGTTCAGTAACACAGGGATCTGCAAGAGGGGCCCTGTGTGGCCCCTTCCCCAGACATCAACATCCACCATACATAATATGGCAATGGGAGCCTAATTTAACCCCGTCAATCCCAGGGGTTTTTGGTACCTCAAGTCCCGGAGCAATTTTGCCATTTTTGCGCTATGTCGATTCAGCGATTATTCTCCTTTCCTGTGAATAGTGTACCCATGTAAACTATATATTGTTTTTTCAAGGAGAGATAGAGCTTTCTTTTGATACCATAGTTGGATGATTAGCTGAAAATTTAGAATGAGAAATTTAGTAAAATCTAGCGAAAATTAGAAAAAAAACACCTAATTTGTTTAGGTCATATTCTGGCGGTCAGTAGTGAAGCAGCATGCACCAAGGCAGAGCTGGGAGATAGAGGCCTTGCAGATTTCTGCAAAGTAAGTGAACTACAAAGGGGGAGAGTAAATAGTGAGAAGGGGAGGAGAGGGGGTAGATAGGGAGAAGGGAGGTAGATAGAGGGGGGTAGTAAGAATATTGAAATAAAGAGTGAGAATGAGTGAGAAAATAAATGACTGAATGAATTATGTGAATGAAAGTGTGAATTGGTGAGTGACTGTAAAAGTGTGTGTATCATAGATGTATAATTGATTTGTGGAAAGGCAAATATGGCACCAGCAGGGTGTTTTAGCCTTGGGGACCAAGATGGCAAAGGCATGGGACAAAGATGGCACAGGCCGGGCTATTTGGGGGCAAAGTTGACTCATGCTAGGCTCTTTGGGGACAAAGATGGCAAGTCATATGTGTGTTATCTGGGTGCTGGTCAGGTTCTATGTGGGCAGTGTGAATGTCAGGGCTGGCTTTAGGTTTGTGACAACCAGTGACCTATGCCTGTAATTCAGGGGGGTTTATCTATACATTTAATGCTGAGTTTTTATGTGAATTCCAATTGATCTATACATGCAAAGCTGGGTTTGTGTGTTATTCTGATGATCCATATCTGCTATGCTATGTTTCCATACATTGATTATTTATACCTGCAAATACAAGGTTTGTATGTCTTAATCAGTTGATCTATACCTGCAATTCTGGGTGTGTGTGTCTGTTGATCTATACTTGCAATGTTATGTTTGCATGCATTATTATTGTATACTTGCAAATACAGGATTTGTATGTCTGATTCTAAATCAGTGTAGCGAATATTTTTTTGGGAGCGAAGGGAGTGATTGCATGCTAGAGAGCAGGGCCCAAAGAAAAGCTTGTGTACGGTCCATTTTTTTCAATATAAAATGTATCGGCAGCAAGGGGTAATATTTATACATATATATATATTGTCAGCAGGTGCTAATATTAACCCCTTAATGACAAGACTGTTTCTTACTCGTAGTACATTTTGGGACAATGGCTCTTTTAACATTTTTCAGTGTTGCTGTTTAGTTGTAATTTTTTTCTTTCTCATTTTGTGCACCCACACATATAATATATTGGGTTTTTAGATACGATTCTTTTTATCATATGATCTAATTTACGATTAAAAAATGATAAAATATGATGATTTTTTTTGTTAAAAAATGATGCAAAAACTAATATGATGATTTTTTTTGTTAAAAAATGATTTTTTTTTACTCATCTGCAAAAACTAATGAAAAAAACTGCTAAATAGAATCTACTCTTTGTACTGAGTTTAGAAATACCCAATGTTTTTATGTTTTGCTTTTTTCTGCACGTTATGGGGCAATAAGTACCAGTAGTGTTTTGCTATTTGAAAACCATTTTCTCCCAAAGCTGGTCATTCTGCCCCATGGGCTATTTCAGGTATCTTTGAAGCCGACCAATGCAATTTACCCCATCAAACCATCAAACTAGACACCCCAAGGTATTTCAAACGCTGGTATTTTAACCATTTCCATGCACTAGTTCTGCCATCAGCCTTTGTCAAACTTTTTGGTAGTAAATTTTTTTGTATTTTTTTCACACATGTTGTACTCTAGGTATAATTTTGCCGCACCTGGTATATGTCACTGCCAAACAACACCCCAATATGTGTTTCGCAACATCTCCTGAGCACAGTGATACCCCACATGCATGGGTTTGTTAGGTTGTTCAGGGACTAAAAGGATCTTTTTGAGAGGTGTGCATTTCTCATATTGGAATTTTGACTTGTCAAAAAGTCTGCCCGCATATCCTATTTCGGGTATCTTTGAAGCTGGCCAATACAATTTACCCTATCAAACCAAATATTTTTGAAAACAAGACACCCCAAGGTATTTGAAATGCTGGTATTTTAACCCTTCCCATGCACTTATTTTACCACCAGCCTTTGTCAAAATTTATGGTAGTAAATTTTTTATTTTTTTCACACGTTGTACATCAGGTATGAATTTACCGTTCCTGGTATATGTCCCTGAGCGCAATGATACTCCACATGCATGGGTTTGTTGGGTTATTTGGGAGGTAAAAGGCCACCTTTGTGAGCCAATTCAATTCACCCCATCAAATCATATATTTTTTTGCGGGAATTTTTATGAATTGTAGGCTCATATAAATTTTTTTTTCTTGTGGGGAGGGCTTTTCTTCCAGGATCCACGGTCAGCCTCACTGCATTAACAGCCCCTAAATTAACCCTGAACACCCCATTAACCATAACTGTCCCTTAGTTAACCCAAAACACTCCATCAACCATAACTGCCCCTAAATTAACACTGAAGACCTCATTAACCATAACTGACCCTAAGTTAACCCTAAACACCCCATTAACCATAACGGTCCCTAAATTAATTTGCATGTACTCCAGATAAATTACCTAATAAGTTGGTATGGTTAATGGGGTATTTAGTGTTTATTAGGGGCAGATATGGTTAATGGGGTATTTAGGGTTAATTTAGGGGCAGTTATTGTTAATGGGATCTTTAGGGTTAATTTAATGCTGAGGACTGAGGGTTAATTTAATTAATTTAATAGGTTAAAATAAGGTCTTGCAGTTAGAGATAAGGGGGGGGCAAACTAAGGGGAATCTAAATCCTGGGGGCAGTGAAGATTAATCCTGTATTTATTTATAAAAGTATTGTGCCAGTAAGATTCTCTGAACTATTCGAATGTCTGAAGGGTTCGAATGTCTAAAGGGTTCGAATGTCTGAAGGGTTCGAATCTCTGAAGGACACTCTGCCTTCAGTGACATCACCAGAGTAGGCAGGCAGGAGGATTCATAGATTCTAATGAAAGGGGCAGGGCCAATAGTCAGTGTGACTGCACACTGCAGGGAGGAACTGGGAAGTAGTAACTGATTCACTTTACTGATCCGAACTTCCCATCACTTTTTATGGAGTTTTCAAAGAGTTTTCAAATAAAAGTAAGGAAAATGATTTTGGTTTTTTCCCACCATGTTTTTTTATAGTGAATTAGATGATACAACAAAAATATGGTATTCTATAGAAAGCCCTTGACCCGAAAGAAACATTTCACTTGTGTGGGTTCAGTAAATGAGAGAGAGAAAAAAATTCTGCTAAACACAGATGTTAAAAGCCCTTTAAAAAAATAGCAAAGACTTTCACTATGTATCATCTGAAATGTGCACACGAAATTCCCCTTCTTCCTTACACCTGGTCTTTGTGTATGCGAATGCGACTTGCTCTGTTTTTTTTTTCCTGCACAGCTTCAGTGTCTTTGAATACTTTGCTTCCTTGTATTGAATAGGGTGTGTTTTGGTCGTCATGTGACTTTGATGTAACTTCTGAGAGTGATGGTATTTTAGGGACTTTCCTGTACAGCTCCGACATTCCTGGACTCTCCCCTATTTTACTTGCACGTACTATGCACTCCACTTATTCTTGCTGTATTCCCCTTTTCTCCACAAAACAAAATACAAACAGAAAAAAACCTCTGGTTTCCTGTTTGCCAGTAACTTTAACTTAACACTTGTACAGCCTCTCTGTATGTGTTAGAACTGTGTTTTATGTTTACCTGACTGCCGCACGTATATTTATCTGGCGTGTACCTTTTACTTACCCTAGGGTCTTTTCATTGGATCTAGCTCATGTTTCCTTGCAAAGCAGAGAGGATCTGACAGCTTATTCAGGTCTACGTATAGAATGGACATGTTTGATCATGTAAGTAGTTTGATATATTATTTCTCTCTGTAAAACATTTTTAATTAACATTGTCTACTTGCTTAAATCTCTAGCTGTCTGTGTAACGCTAGAATGACTACTTATATCTGTACAGAACTAGCAATGCTTTCTGTCGCTATTTCTTTTTTAATGTAATTTTAATGTAAATTAATGGACTATTGTATCTGATGGTGAAACTTAAAAGGGGATCCCTATCAGTTTTTTTTATCAGTATCAGATTAAAAAATACTTTTTAATAATTGTTAATTCATAGTTGTAGTTTTTGCAGGTTTTCACGCAGCTATATGTGTTCTAGCTGTGCTATCTTAGTTACGGTACATCAACAGACTGGCTTCTTATCTTACTGCCTGTGGTAAATAATAGAATAGGTCAATCTTAACCACCCTGATGTGCTTGCTGACTAATGAAAGTCTATGGCAGAATAAACTTCATTAGAATTGCCATAAATAGCTAATTGTGGTGGTTGAGCAGAAAATTAGCACATAACTGAGAAGAATGGCATCCTCTATGTCTGCAGATAAGATTATTCTGTCTATACTAACCTACTTAGCATATTTTATTCTCAAGGAGAACATTTTTTCCCCATGAAGTTTCTATTTCATTTTTAAAATCTATTTGAGATTATAAACCTCTGAGCACAACAGAATAAACCCAGCAAGTGTTAAATGCATACAAATTGATAACCATGGATATAGAAGTTTACATCTCTAAACAGAAATGAACAATATAATTATTCCTTTTCATTTTTTTCGTTAATTGCTTCTATCAAACAGTCTGTCATGAACTTTAGCGGGACCTGTTTAATTTATCAATAAGTATTTTAATACATTTTGTCATCGCATCATACCAAATATACCTTGGGGTTTATGTATAAAAGCAGATCTGATGTTAATTTTTTTTAAATTCTATCACCGTAGCAATTTTCCTGACAATTGGTTGTAAGTTCTTGCTTATCTGTATTTTAAATTACCTATCCAAGCATAAATGTGTGTTGTGATTTCCTATTGCCTGCCTAGGGATTTGTTTTCCAGGAAATCTCCAGTATTTCTCAATTTTAGTTATATGAAAGGAAGTTTTTGGAGTGTCATAAAAGCTCAGCAGTACTTTCCCTTGGTCTTGATAATCATTATGCATACAATTGCTGCCTTCATTTTCTGCTTTGGGTTGAATAATGGAGTCCATACCAGGCATACTTTCTGTTCCTCTTACTATTAGTTAGCTGTTGTTAGTCTGTATGCTGAAGTCAAGCTATCAGACAGTTTCATATCAGTGGTTAAGCCATGAGACACTTTTTGTTTCAGACAGACGGTTTTTCTTTTAGATTAGCATTAGGTGTATAAGAACTGCAAATGTGATAATACACATGTAATGATACAATTTTGACTGGATTTTTATGGTGTGATTTCACTGTGTAAATTTAAAGATATAGTGCCCCAAATATCAGCCCAGTAGTTAGCAACTGGCATTTTTTACATGGGCATTTTCTACATGGGTTATATATATTTGCCAATGGGAGATCTATTTTATCGCATATGCAATATAAAAAAAATGTCTTTTTTTTTTTTAAATAAAAGGTTGATATAAGTTTAAGCATAGATATTATAGAGGGGGATGTGTATGTGGTACATGTAAATATATTGGTCCAATGGAGGGATTTTTGTTTAACTCCATGTAGAATGTTGAAAAAATGCCAGTTTCCACTATAAAATCACAGCATATTGTAAGATATTATAGAGGTGTGTGTGAGATATGTGCATTGTAACTGTATTGGTCAAATGAGGGAATTTTATTTAACCCCATGTAGAATGCAGACTCTAACTACTGGGCTGATATTTAGGGTGCTATTTTCACGGCACAGCGTACAGAGGAGACACCGTAGTCAGGTAGGACTGGCAAAGGATGGTCCAGAGAGCCGAGGTCAGGATACCGGAGAGCAGGATAATCGAGGAGCAAGCCGAGGTCAGGATACCGGAGATCAGGATAGTCAAGGAACAAGCCGAGGTCAATAACAGGAACAAACAGGAAATAACGCGTACTGGGAAGGCACTACCGAGATAGGCACGACCATCAGAAGGCAAAGTCTCAGAGTTCTGAAGTCTCTTAAATAGGCACAGGAAGTTAGGCACTAATTGGAGATTTCCCGCCAAATATTCAAAGTGCCGTTACGTCACTTCCTGCGCGGCCATCTTGTGGTTGGCGATTACGTAGTCTTCCCATATAAGTTGATGTAGTTTCCGCGGGCGCCACTAGGTGGCGTGAAGAAGAACGCGTCCGGACACCAGAGCCGGACCTGTGCTCCGGCTGAAGCTGCTGGGAACGCGACGTGGATGAGGTAAGTCCTCCTTCAAGCTGCAGCGACTGCCTCCGCTGTGCAGAAGCGGGGGTCTCCCCCTTCTCTGCGGCGGCTGCGTCTGCTGTGCAGAAGCGGGGGGTTTCCCCCTTTTCCGCGGCGGCCGCGTCTGCTGTGCAGAAGCGGGGGGTCTCCCCCTTCTCCGTGGCGGCCGCGTCTGCTGTGCAGAAGCGGGGGGTCTCCCCCTTCTGCGTGGGGACTGAGGTTGCCGTGCGGGAGCAGGGGGTCTTCCCTCGCGGCGGCCGCTGCTGCCGTTCAGAAGCGGGGGGTCTCCCTCTTCTTCGCGGCAGCCGGACCGAAGCGGGGGGTCTCCCCCTACCTCGCGGCGGTTGGCGTTGCCGGCCGGGGGACCCGGTGGATCTCCCGGCCGGTAGCGTGACAGCTATATCTTTAAATTTCCACAGTGAAATCACACCATACTGTAAAATATTAAAAAGGGGGTATATGTGACACTACTGTACCTTTTTAATATATTGGTCCAACGTGAGTTTTTGTAATGTATGCAGAAATGTTAGAAAATATAATTTGCTGGCAATGGTCTTTATGGCCTTTAATTTGTTTAATAAAATTATATAAT
>VKOC01019519.1:0-15902 GCA_009364415.1 Spea multiplicata | reverse complement strand
TTGGTTCCCAGGTGTGACGGGCCTCGGGTACCCCGGCTGGGTACACCCGTCAATTCTTTGTTACTTCCTCCCGGAACCACAAGGGTTAACCACTTCCAACTGTAGCCTATACTAGCGGTGAGCAGGAACGCGGCTTGGATTCTTGGGTGAATGAGCACCGTAGCTCGCCGAAGCGTAGCTGAATCCGGTGCTGTAACTGTCCTGAGAAGGACAGTGAGTGATCCAGCAAGCCCCTGAAGCATTAGACAAGACTAATGTTCCAGGGAAGTGACACACTTTATTGGGAAACAAGCAGGCTTATATACAGGTTAGGTGATAAAAAAGGTCATAAGTCCGGACACATCTTCCCGCCCTAACCAGAGAGTTTGGCGCCGCGCTTAGGATACCGAGCCCCGCAAATGCCTGTATAATTTGGTCATCGTTCTCGGGATGATCCCGACGGAGCAGCGGCGATCTTAGGGGTGCCGAGGGGGCGGTCGGGGACCAGGAAGATATGGTCCAAAAAGCGAGGTGATCGGTCGACGGGGGCCCGAGCGACAACAGTTTAAAGTTTCTCCGGGACGAACCGCGAGATAGCCGGCACGCGTTCGGCAGCCGCGCCGGCCGTTTTCCGCTCCCCCGGAAGTCCCGGCGACCAGGCATCCAGGGTAGGCTCCCCCCCCCCAAAAAAAAAAAATAGGGCTTGCTCCATACCCCACCCCCGGTGGGTTAATAGCAAGGTAAATGGTGCGGTAGGTGAAGGCTGATGGCGCCTGGGATACGAGGGGTTAACGTATGTGGGCAGGGCATGTGGAACATTGACAGGGGCTGCACGGGAGGGAGAACAAAGGCAAAGAAGATAGACACACAGATAGATAAACATAACTATCGAGGGTTGTGACAATAATAATTAATGATTGGGTTATATAAATGTATAGATTACGTTTAAGGGTAAATTAATCTTTAATAGGTGATATTAAAGAATTTATTTTATTAATTATCCGTATTCATTATTTTATTTGTTTATTATATCACACCTCTTGGGTGCTGTTTTTTGGGGGGTGTAGAAAATTCAACTGCTTTGGAGTTAGGATCTAAAATTAGTAGTGTGATGAGACGTTTACGCACAAACGGTAAGTATATTTTCCTTTCAAACCCCCCTCCCCATTAATGCAAATCCAGCTATGCCCCGGCGATCGGCAGCATGGGGAGGTTTCAGAAACGGCGTCCAATCATAGACTCGCAGGCTACCGCTCATGAACCAATGAATGTGCGGCAGCTCGTCTATAAAAGCCAAACTTCTGGCGGTTTAACCCCGTGTTTACGTGCGATTGCAACTGTTTTGTGGCGGGATCCAGGCATTCAGATGGCCGAGACAGCTCCTTCCCCGGCGCCTCCGCCGGCAGAAACCTCTTCCAAGAAGAAACAGCCGAAGAAGCTGGCAGCTGCAAAAAGCCGTCCCGTGAAGTCCGGTCCCAGTGTCTCCGAGCTTATTGTGAAAGCAGTCTCTGCGTCCAAGGAGCGCAGCGGAGTGTCTCTCGCAGCTCTTAAAAAAGCACTCGCTGCTGGCGGCTACGACGTAGAAAAGAATAACAGCCGTCTGAAGCTCGCTCTCAAGGGTCTGGTGTCTAAAGAGACCCTGATCCAGCTAAAAGGCAGCGGTGCCTCTGGCTCTTTCAAGCTGAACAAGAAGCAGCTGGAGAGCAAAGAGAAGACATCAAAGAAGAAGGAAACTCCTGTAAAGCCTAAAAAAGCAGCCCCCAAGAAGGTTGTGAAGTCGCCCAAGAAAGCCCCTTCAGGAGTGAAGAAAAGCCCGAAAAAGATCAAGAAACCGTCGGCCGCTGCCAAGAGTCCCAAGAAGCCTAAGGTTGTTAAGGCGAAGAAAGCTGGCAAGAGCCCAGCTAAGAAGGTCACAAAGCCCAAGGCATCCAAAAGCCCCGCAAAGCCCAAGGCTGCCAAAAGCCCCGCAAAGCCCAAGGCTAAAAAGGCAGCCCCCAAAAAGTGAGAAGGGGGGCGTGGGTTTTGGAGCGCCTCTGGTGTGTGCTTTCCCCACTGAATTCCTCACATAAAAGGTTCTTTTCAGAACCATCATATCCTCCGGAAAAGAAAAAGCATTTAATCACCCGGCCGCGGCTATGTGGGCCGCCTGCTGAAAGCCTAGCCCCGCGCTTGTGCGTTAAGCACGGACTGACATATTCAGCCAGCGCTCTCGCTCTGAGCTCTGGCTTTAACAGAATAGAGATAAGGGGCGTGCTTAAAGATTGTGCTTTGCTCTTACTCGTTATGCCCAGCCGGGGACTTGGCCGCTCAACGGCTCGCTCGGTAGAGGGCCAAGGATCAATGTGATGCGAGATGTTTGAAGCTTGGCCGCGAGCAACAGGGTTCATTTCATGTAGGCAAAGGGAAACACAAAACATAAGCTCATTTGAGTGACAGTGTGGTGGCTCTTAAAAGAGCCGTTGTGGGAGGGGTGAGGGGGAAACAGCATTCGCCCAGACCACGTTTACTTAAGCACGTTCACCTCTGATCCTGCGAGCCAGCTGAATGTCTTTTGGCATGATAGTAACGCGCTTAGCGTGAATAGCGCACAAGTTGGTGTCTTCGAAAAGCCCCACCAGGTAAGCCTCGCTAGCTTCCTGGAGAGCCATAACAGCAGAACTCTGGAAACGTAAATCGGTTTTGAAGTCTTGAGCAATCTCACGGACCAGCCGCTGGAAAGGCAGCTTTCGGATAAGCAACTCCGTGGACTTCTGGTAACGGCGGATTTCCCTAAGAGCTACGGTGCCCGGGCGGTAGCGATGTGGCTTTTTCACGCCACCGGTAGCTGGGGCACTTTTCCTCGCAGCTTTGGTCGCCAGTTGCTTCCGGGGAGCCTTTCCTCCAGTGGACTTACGGGCTGTCTGCTTGGTGCGAGCCATGCTGCTGCTGCTGCTGCTTCTGCGCGAAGATCCGAATCACCGATGGATACAGCGTAATTGTAGCGATTCTGCGGCCAACTCAAGCCCTTTATAGAGTAGCGGTAAATGTGATTGGATACGCTTAATCACGCCCCTCTTTTTCATAGGCTAGGACGATAGTTTGAAAAAGCCAGCCTTTGATCAAAGGACTTCGGTGTGGAGAGTTATCTTTTTTTACTGTTATTAAATGCTCGAATCGTTCACTTGTTCGTTAGCTGCGGTTCTTTGTTTATTTATTCATTTCTTTATTCCATCTCTCTTTTGGTCAGCCTCCTACCTAGTGAACCTGTGTACTGGCTGACCGTTAATAGCGATACGGCGAAAGCTAAAAGCCCGCCTTTATCTTGTTCTCCGTTTGGCGTTTATTTACAGCGATATGCTGCCACCTAGCGGTAAATGAGGGATCGTCGAAAGCGATCACGTGGAAGTGAGGGAGGCAGAAGCTTAAGGTACTTCATGCAGTAGAGAGGTTTGATTAGTAAAGGCTAGGCATCTTTGAAAACAGATGCGGCCTTGGTGTAGGGAGTGGAGCAAAGGAGGAGGTTGGTTTGAATAGTTCATATCCGGTTTCCTTTCCCGCGGGCGGGATTTTTGATATTCCTAACTAGCCAATCGGTGTCTGAGGCACGCTTGGAAGCTTCTCCAGCCAACCAACGTGAAGCATATATTCAAAAAGCAACGCCCCCTTGAGGCATCATGGTGCGGTTCCCCATCAAGTCCGTCGAGTACGCATAAAAGAAAGCGGGCCGGCCGTAAGCGAGTATTGTGCTGTGGAACTCGTGAAGTAAGCGTTATCATGTCTGGTCGTGGCAAAGGAGGTAAGGGACTCGGGAAAGGTGGCGCAAAGAGGCACAGGAAGGTGCTTCGGGATAACATCCAGGGTATCACCAAGCCTGCTATCCGCCGTTTGGCTCGCAGAGGAGGTGTAAAGCGCATCTCTGGGCTGATCTATGAGGAGACTCGTGGGGTGCTCAAAGTGTTTTTGGAGAACGTGATTCGTGACGCAGTCACTTATACTGAGCATGCCAAGAGGAAAACCGTTACCGCTATGGACGTGGTGTATGCCCTGAAACGCCAAGGCCGTACTCTGTACGGTTTCGGAGGTTAAGCTTGTTGACTCGTGACCCTGAAACACCCAACGGCTCTTTTCAGAGCCACCCACACACTCTCTGACGCTATGATTACGTTGTCCCCCGTGTCTGCCCGCGCTTTTCTATGCACACCTTGAAATAAGTGGCTGGGTCTGGCTATAGATTGAGCTACTGGCAGGATCGGAGTGCTGGGAGTTGGGCCCATGTGCTGGGATCGGCAGCTGGTGTCCTACAAAGGCTTGCACGGGGCTCGCTTGAATGGGGGCCGGGACGCCCCAGGGTGAATAGGTGCCGCCTGTGCTGGTTATCTGAATTCCGTATGTCCCAGGATGTTTGTTTTTTTCTTTTTCTTTAATGCCTTGGTCCCCACCCCCATGTGTTCTCCTGCCCGCGACACTACCGAGTCATGTCTTATTGGGGTAAGCCTCGGCGCTGCCCTTATCAGGGCGGTAGAGCGCTGTATTGCTATACTTCCGTATACTACAGCGCCACCGAGGTTCCTTTAGAGCTGTGTCCTCTGCCAGGATCACGTATTGTGCTTTTCAGGACAATAGCCCCACGAAGTAGCTCAGCTTCGGCTAGTCACAGTGGCTAGTCACAGTGGTAAAGCAGCCCCTTCTGTCTGGCGGTGAAGGGGTTAATCTCTGCTGGTCCCAGCAGGAGAAAGCGACGATTAGCTGGAATACCCAGTCGGGGTACAGGTCGTTGCCGTCATAGGAGCCCCCCTCCCCTTGGGCTTCTCTTCCCAAGCTAACCTGGAGGAGGGAGAAGCACCTTTCGATGCTCAAACGCTCTTCCCAGAGCTAGCATGTCCCCGCCAAAAGCGCTAAATCAGTTCCATAGCTCTGAGGTAGACGATGTGGGTGGCTCTCAAAAGAGCCTTTGTTTAAAGAGTGAGAGAACGAGGAGAAGTTTACTTGGCGCTGGTGTACTTGGTAACAGCCTTGGTGCCCTCTGACACAGCGTGCTTGGCCAGCTCTCCAGGAAGGAGGAGGCGTACAGCAGTCTGAATCTCCCGAGAAGTGATAGTGGAGCGCTTGTTGTAATGGGCTAGGCGTGAAGCTTCCCCGGCAATGCGCTCAAAGATGTCATTGACAAAGGAGTTCATGATGCCCATGGCCTTGGAGGAAATGCCAGTGTCAGGATGCACCTGCTTCAGCACCTTGTAGACATAGATCGCGTAGCTTTCCTTTCTGCTCTTCTTGCGTTTCTTCCCATCTTTCTTCTGGGTCTTCGTAACAGCTTTTTTGGAGCCCTTCTTCGGAGCAGGCGCAGATTTGGCTGGATCAGGCATTGTGTCAGGAGAACGTGATGAACACTGAAGAGTTACTGTGCCGGGCCCTTCCCTTTATAGGCACCGCATGCAAATAAGGCCGTTCTGTTGTCTCGCGTCCGATTCGATGAGGTTGTCACGTGAGAAAATGCGGCCGCCCATGAACCGCAGTGCCTACACCGATTGGTGGCTCAGACTATTTCCACCCGATTGGCTGTTTTGAAAAGGAACCAATCAGTGACGAATAGCGTCACGGGGGGAAGCTACAAATAGCTGGGTAAGTGAGCGGTGGTTGTTTGTAACGTAGTGATGGGAAGTTCGGATCATTAAAGTGATTCGATTCGTACACCGAAATGATCCGATTCATGATCCGAATCTTCGGATCATTCAGTGTGACTCACAGGAGTTACTGTTTTCCAGTAACTCCGTGCAGGCACACTAACGATTGGCCCCGCCCCTTTTATTATGAATCCTCCCCCCTGCCTCCAGTGATGTCAATGAAGGCAGAGAGTCGTTCAAAGATTCGGATCTTACAGGGATCCGAATCTTACAGTGATCCGGATCACTGTAAGATCCGGATCATTGTAAGATCCGGATCATTGTAAGATCCGGATCATTGTAAGATCCGGATCTTTGAACGACTCTCTGCCTTCATTGGCATTCTAATCATTCAGAGAATGTCACCATACTGTTATAAATAATACATTAATAATCACTGCCCCCAGGATTTACATTCCCCTTTACCTGCAACTGCACCTTAAGCTAACTTTATTAAATTAATTAAATTAACCCTCACCATTAAATTAACCCTAAACACCCCATTAAGCATAACTTCTCCCAAATAAACCCTAAACACCCCATTAAGCATAACTGCCCCTAAATTAACACTAAAGACCCCATCAACCATGCCAATTTATTAGGTAATTTATCTGGAGTATATGCAATTAATTTCAGGGGCTGTTAGGGTTAATGGGATCTTTACGGTTAATTTCAGGGGCAGTTATGGTTGATGGGGTATAAGGGTTAATTTTATGCTGATGACTGAGGGTTAATTTAATTAATTAGTTAACTGTAGGTGCACTTATAGGTAAAGGGGGGCAAACTTAGGGGAATCTAAATCCTGGGGGCAGTGTGAATATTATTAATGTATTTATTTATAAAAGTATGGTATCAGTAATATTCTCTGTAAGATTTGAATCTTTGTAAGTTTCGGATCCTTGTAAGATCCGGATCCCTGTAAGATTCGAATCATTTGAATCATTGAATCATTCGAGTCTTCGGATCATTCGAGTCATTGAACGAGTCTCTGACTCTATGAGTCATCGTTCCTCTGTGAATTAATGAGCTGTAACCTGACTGCAGATGACTCACAGCTGTAGGATCAGGTTACAGCTGAATGATTCACAGACTGACCCGCTACAAATGAATCGTTCAGTCTACTGAACCGATTCATCCGGATCACTAAAAAGAACCGGATCAAATGAACGATTCGTTCATGATCCGGACATCACTATTGTAACATACTTCTTAGTCATTTGTTCGCGTGATCGTTTTGTCGACCGATAGCATGTCTGGCAGAGGAAAACAAGGTGGGAAGGTTCGTGCTAAGGCGAAGACACGTTCATCCCGTGCCGGTCTGCAGTTCCCTGTCGGCCGTGTGCATAGGCTTCTTCGCAAGGGTAATTATGCCGAGAGAGTAGGCGCCGGCGCACCCGTGTATCTGGCAGCGGTGTTGGAGTATCTGACTGCTGAGATATTGGAGTTGGCTGGTAACGCTGCACGCGACAACAAAAAGACCCGTATCATTCCTCGCCACCTGCAACTCGCCGTTCGTAACGACGAGGAGCTCAATAAGCTGCTCGGAGGGGTCACCATTGCTCAGGGAGGTGTTTTACCCAACATCCAGGCGGTGCTCTTGCCCAAGAAGACAGAGAGCCACAAACCTGCCAAGAGCAAGTGAGTGCGGTAATCGGTACCTGCAGGGCAATTAGCCAACACCACCAAAGGCTCTTTTCAGAGCCACCCATAATCTCTGAAACAAGCTATATCTGTCTTGCTGCAAACTTCTGTAAAGGCAACTGCTTTCTACTGCAGTTTGTCAGCCCGATGTTTAGTTGCTGAGCTTAACGGTGGCTAAACACAATTCATACGAGCTACTTCGTACACCATATCCTCCCTCCCGGTTGCAGGGCTAAAATTCGAGGCAAAGCTGCCAGCACTTAAATGGATAAATATGCTTCTCAAGAAAGGTGGGTGAGCAAGTGTTACCACACGGTGGCAGCATTGCCTAAGAAATCCTTCAGCTGTGTGATGATCATGTAGCTGGCAATGGTCTGGTGAGCGTATTAATGAATGTGATAATCACTGTGAGAGAGACCCGTGAGTAGCTCCACTGTGGACATCTCCCTTAACCTTAAACACCCCATTAACCATTACTGCCCCTAAATTAACCATAAAGACCCCCATTAACCATAACTGCCCTGGCGCGGCTATCAGACCCACGCCGGCTGTCCCGCTGTCCATCCCGGGGGAAGCTTCAACTTCCTGCCGCTTGGTTCCCCTTCCCGTCCTACCACATCCATGTATCACCTGCCCTACCCATGGACTTCGGCTCTCATAGCCCATACACCTCCGCAGAGACTGGGGATCCCTCGTCACTGGAGAGGTGGCGATCAGGTGGTGCGGCTATCGTACACACGCCGGCTGTCCCGGGGAAATTTAGAACTGCTGCCGTTCGGGGTCCCTACGGATATTGCAGGGCTTGGTTGCCTAAGCATGGCGCTGGACCGTCTGGGCAGGGAGGGAAGATGTGTGCCTGATTTATGACTTTTTTTTTATCACCTAACCTGTATATAAGCCTGTGTGTTTCCCCAATAACATCTGTTACTTCCCTTGAACATTAGTTTAGTCTAATGCTTTAGGGGCCCGCTGGGTCACTAATTGTTCTCTCATCCCTGGCGCTACCTGGGGCAATTCTAGCAGTGTAATCCGTCAGGGTCATACTATCGCTGGGACGCAAATAACTGCTACTTCCTTGGGCCGCTCCTGGTAGGCTTTCAACATGTTCACACGGAAGGTTCGCTGGATCCTTCCGTCTGCACGTTTAGCTACAATGTAGGTGGTGTTGGTGTTGCACAGTTGCTTCACCACCCGATAGGGTCCCTGCCACACTGCCTGCAGCTTATCCGGGACGGCTTAAGGTGCAGCTCCGGGGCGGTCCGGTCGTACCACCGTTTCTGCCAACCTTCCGCCACTTGAAGGTTTTCCCGGACCATGTCCGTGTCGTCCTTCAATCTATCCAGTCCCTTCCAGTGCTCTCTAAGGAAATCTAGGAGGGTAACAGGTGGCATAGTCCTCATAGTGAGGATATATTTCTTTCCCGACGGGCTAGGTTTAGGGAGGGTGCCAACCAGATTGACCGCTACCCGGCTAAAGGGCTCGTCTATAATAAGGAGGGGGTAAAGCACGGTCACCCAGTAGCTTTCCTCAACCCTTGTAGTCGACACTTCCTCTCGAAGACTTGCAGGAAGCTGTCTATGTCCTCCTTCCCATCTTCAAACATTCGAAACGCCGCGTAGGGCTATTTATTATGGCAGGCACCGTATCCGGATTAAATTCTTTTCCCTGCATTGTTTACTTCCGCCATCCAGAGCTGTGTTGTCTCTGAGATTTTTCTTTGGATCATTTCCTGTGGGATGTCTTTTCCTAGGAGGTCCAGGTGCCACAGGACTTTCCTTTGAACATCCGACAACTGAGGGGTAGGGTGACTCTAGGAACCGTCACAACACCGATTAACCCGGGGCCGTCACAAAGTCAGCGGAGGTAGTTGGTCAGTCTAGCCTGCTCCGTGACATGGGTGACAAGTGGCGGGATTGCTTCTCAGTCTGAGGGACACTTCCTTTCTACCGGGATTGACCGACAGGACGGCAGACTTTGGGCGCCTTGACGAGGACATGGATGTGACATCAGAATTTCAGGGGCTTCAGCTGAACATCCTCTCCTGCTACACCACTGCTCTGCCTACAGAACAATATCAGAAACTGAGGCAACTGGTTTGAAGGTCACTATGGCAGGTTCCTAGAGTCACCCTGCCCCTCCGCTATTGTTGCCCTGACTCCCAGAGGACTTTCCCCAAAAGGGAGACCTGATTAGAGCACGGACAGGCTCCGGGGGCGTTCGCGAGTGAGACCCGGACATTTCACTTACGTCGCTTTCCTTTTCTGCTACTGGGATCAGATATCTATTTTCACCGTATCACCTTTACATCCCAGGGAGTCTAACCTGGAATTAGTGGAGGGCTGAGTTCATCGACCACCGAGTAAGTTAACTCCGAAGGCCTGCGGTACCAAGGACTGTTTCCTATGGAACTGTTTGCGGCTACCACCTCGTGGGCGGTCCGTTGCTTCTTCCACTCGGTGGTTCCGGGTCTTTGCTGGACTCTAAGACGTCGCTATTTTAACGGATTGTGCCCCTCAGTTAATGTTATCCAGTGACATGAAACTCTTTATAGCGTCGGTAATAAAAACGTATTATATTGCCTTATTTTGTAAAAGTTTTCACACAGCACAATAAGGTGCTCTTTATCTCCCAGACTTAGTGGTGCCGCTGTCCTGTTATAATGCAAACACCCCCCCTTTGGTGTCCCTATCTATAAAAGGAGACTTGTCCCATTATACAGTTATTCCTTTTGTTGCACCTAAAGACTAGTCTTGTCTGGTTATTTGGGTACCGGATAGCGATATCCCTTTACTTTGCTTGGGGATATTGCCTACAGATTGCGGTAGGTTATCGTCCTGGAGGGGGAAGTCGTTCTTGGCGGAGGGGGACAACCTTAGGTCCCTGATTGTTCCATCAAAGTGACCCTCCAGGCATGGGCATAGAAATGCCGCATGAGGAGAGAGAGGGGTGCCGAGCGGTCGTTTTCAGCAACTGCTCGGCGTCCTTCTGTCTCCTCTGTGGTCGCCGCAGCCGGTGCCTGCCTCAGCGCTGCCCAGACTGCAGTGGTGGGAGCGTGAGGCGTCTGTCTCGGTGCCGGCACTTCACGCGGCAGGACTGCAGGGTAAGTGAACTACAAAGGGCGGTAGGGAGAGGGTAGCTAGTGAAACGGGGGGGTAGGTAGAGGGTAGATAGTGTGAGAAGGGGGAGGGTAGGGAGGGGGTAGATAGTGTGAGAGAAAGTGGGGATCTGATGGGGGAAAATGCTGTCCCTCCCAGATTTTTAGGGGTTCTTACGCCCATGCCTCCAGGAGGCTGTTATACACTGGGGTCAGTGTCTTCCAAGCTCCGAACAAAGGATTAGAGTGTGTATGTAAATAAAAAATATAAAAAAAAATGATTTGTGGAATTTTAGGAGAAAATGTATATAAATATAGACCCAAAATAGCAGCTATTTTACCAAGATATTTTAGTCCTTGCAACCAACTGAGTAAAGTCTCTATTTCATTGTGTCTCTATTTCATTGTGTCTCTATCTTGGTCATCAAATGCAACATTGAACATTGTACGGAAATATTTTCTCTGCAGTAGCTCCTGACTGGGTTCAGAGCTTTGTCCAGCTGTTTTCTGCCTGTGTGATTCACTACCAGTGTCTGCTTTGGGAGCACACATGGGAGCTGCAGACCAATTATCATCCCTTATACTGAATATCCATGAAAGCATAAACATTATACTCCCCGTACCAGACCTTGTTATATTAAGGCTGCTCACTCCCATCATATAGTTGTCGCAAGGCAAGCTTCTGCTTCTCCTTTGGTTCCTCTTCACCAGCATTAAAAGAATATGGTCTCCCCTCCTTAGTGTGGAGGTAAGGAGAAGAATAATCCACGTCAAAAGGAGAAGTATCAGGTTCTAGGCTACTTTTCTTCCATGGGCTCTTTCTCTTTGGGCCATAGTGACGTCCTGGCAGCTCTGAGTGCTTTTATGGGATGTTGCCACCAACCTATAACTCAAGGAACAAGTGTAACTTATGTGTTTTGTCTTCTAACCTGATGTGCTCTCTGATTACAGGGTTCTTGAAGGAGCAAACCGCAAGCTCCCTGTCACCAAACTTCCACCCAATAAAGTAAAGGCAATTCAGAACATGGGATTTGGAGCCATCAATAAAGTCTTTCTAGAGTTTAAGAAACCATTTTGGGAACCCAGTTGTGAAATAATCCAGCTAGTGTGAGAAGGCGAGTCTCTTCTTGAAGAGTCACCAAAACACCTAAAGCAAGATTGGGTGAAAACGTTTGTTGGATTTGTGGTTCTTCAGCCTCCAGAACTGTAGGTATAACATATGAACTTCAGTGTGTCATTGATGTATTTGGCTATTAATGTGAATTTTTACATACAAGATAGCTCATGTGGAGAGGTTGTACGTTTGTGAGAGGTTGTGTCTCCAGCACTAGAACATACAAACCTGTCAGGACCTCAGAAGTCCTTTATCTGATGGAAGAAGTTACTGCTGAGCTCTTAGAAATGGTTGGTCACTAAAACATATTGGTAACATCTAGGGGTGGGTTGTCCTATTGTGTGATTAGTGTGGCCCCAAATGAGTGGTCACTAAAACATATTGGTAACATCTAGGGGTGGGTTGTCCTATTGTGTGATTAGTGTGGCCCCAAATGAGTGGTGGTTCAGTGACCCAGTTGGAGACACCAGGGGACTTCTGGAGCTTCCCACAGTATATTCTCTGAGTAGGGTGCTAGTCCACAAATGTCTTCTGAAACGTCTGAATGTCTTCTTTGGCTCCAATATGACAATATTAACTTATGTGTAAAGGGTGTTTTACGTATATGTACATGTACAGGACAGGTTATATAGGGCACCCTTTACTACGATGGGGCCTTCTCAGTGTCTTCTGTCGGCAGGGTTGGCCATGTGCTACGTGGCTTTATCGCAGGAGAGCAGTCGGCGTGTATGGGAGCACTGACAGATGAAGACATTCTCTCTGCTATGACCGCTGTGCTGAGACAGTTCACAGGTAATGATGGAGCTGCCATGCTGCCACCTCTGATCAAAACTTAGCAATGTTAAGAGGGTTCTTTTCACCTTTCTTGGTCCAGATGTACCTCTGATTGTTCCATTGTCTTATGTACTAATTGCAGGGATGTGAATGCCATGTTTAATTGCTATGTGGCTTTGATCGCAGGTTAGAGCAGTCGGACGTGTATCTGGGAGCATCTTGACAGATGAAGACATCTCTCTGCTATGACCGCTGTGCTGAGACAGTTCACAGGTAATGATGGAGCTGCCATGCTGCCACCTCTGATCAAAACTTAGCAATGTTAAGAGGGTTCTTTTCACCTTTCTTGGTCCAGATGTACCTCTGATTGTTCCATTGTCTTATGTACTAATTGTCACATTAAAATCTCCAAATTATTGAGATGTGTTGGATGTGTTGGATGTGAATGTCCATCTACTCTTATTTGTGGGGTTAATTACATTATTATTGAATTATGTTTAATTCAGGGAACCCTAAGCTTCCTCCTCCGGTCCGCATGCTTCGCTCTTGATGGCGCACTGAGCCTTACACGTGTGGCTCTTACAGTTACGTAGCAGTGGGCAGCTCAGGAGAGGACATGGACATCCTTGCACAGTCTCTACCTTTAGAAGAAGACACATCTAAGGTCAGAAGCATCTTGCAACCAGGTTGGCAATCCCATGGGTAATAATGTGTTATCCAGCTCTCCATCATCTGATTAAGATGACAAGGCAGCAAAAGTCTTAACTTGTGTATACAGGGCTGGTTCTAGACCAAGTATCACCCCAGGCAAGAATATTCTCTGGTGCCCCCCATTCTTTTACATAGATGGCAATATTTTTAAAGCCTAGCAGGACGGAGCAGTGAAGAAGCAGTACAGAGAAGGGTACGGAACAATGATTTCTTATGCAGGGGCAGCTGAGCCAGGTATTTGGGGTACAACACACCCCGGCACAGGAAGTAATTGCTCTGCCCCTACTCCGTACAGCTTCTTGCTCAATGCTCAGTGCTCTACTCTCTGCATCACCTCCTCATACACTCTATATTCAGACACACACTCGGGCTTACACACATTATATCACCATACTCTGACATTCAAACACTGTACGCTAACACTATTCACTGACAGCCCCGTACACACTCACTGGAACACTGTACACTGATGCACCATACATTCTAACACTAGACACTGAAACACACTCCATGCACACTCACTCTAACACCCCATACAGTCTATCCCAGCACTCAGCATTAATCGCGGGCAGCACTTTAGCAGCAGTCGCCTGGGTACCGCAGCGCCCCCTGATTAAGGCCCCTGCTTCAACCCCCTATGTATATCATGGTGTTTTTTTGTTGAATGGTTCAAGCATTCTTTTAAAAGGTTAGTGGAGAAGAAGAGAGAGAACTTCAGGAAAGGGGATTCGATAATTCTATTTGTGCCACAGATCTCGGTGTTTTTTAGTTAAAATTTCCCCTGACCATAGTGCTGTAAAGAGTTAAATATTTTATCTTTTTTTTCCCAGCCTCTGCAGGTCCTGTTTGCTGGAGAAGCCACTCACAGAAACTTCTGTTCAACCACTCATGGTGCCTTATTGTGTGGCTGGAGAGATCAATTAGTTTTTGGATTTATCGGATAAAAAAAAACAATATTCAAATTCTCCATTTAAAATAATTTAATGACCAAACTGGGTGTTAAAAACAAAGAGCAGAATAAAAAACTTCAAATTGACTTTAACGTGTGTCATTGTATCTCATTATCACTACGGCATTTCTCTAATCACCTTCCTGTTTTACTGACATAATAATAAAAGCTATATTTTAAAGGTACAAGAACCCAAACAGAATATTTCTCAAACTAGGTTTTATTACCTAAAAAAGTTTAACTAGTAAATATTTACATGTAAACTATTTTTTAATAAAAACTATGATTGAGAAAAATGCATTTCTTGTTTTTATTTCCCAACCTGCCCCCAGTTATGCACATCTGCCCCACAGCTGGCTACTCTGACCTCTAGATATGCCTTATTCTCCTTGTATGCCACTCTGACCCCCACAGATCCGGGCCTCTGTATAACAACCCACAGCTTGACCTTTCCATAACATGGCCCTGACGCTGTATGACACAGCTCCCCGTGCACCGGCTGCGTTGAGTAGAAATATTGATGTGATTTGTCGCTTTGCAGGCAGTAGTTGGATAAATAAAAATCAGTGGCCGCTGTGTGTGTCGAGAATGTCGTTTGTGTTGTAACCGTAACACAAAAAGGGCGGGGAGGGGAGGCTCCTCAAACATCAATTCATGCGGTCGGAATCTCAGCAAATCGCCCTCAAAGAATAGAGGCGGAGAGTAAAACTTTTATTTCAACTGTAATGCCTTCCAATCCACGCTTTGCTGCATCGTGCTGTGCTAGTCCTCTTTGGGTTAACAGATCCATCAATTTCATCAAACAAGTCACAGCTTAACCTCTGTATAACACACACAGCTTCACCTCTGTATAACACACACAGCCTGACCTCTGTATAACACACAGCCCCTGACGCTCCTGTTAATAACACACGCCAGCTTCACCTCTGTATAAAACACGGAGCCTCTGACCTCTGTTAATAACACAAAACACAGCCCTTCACCTTGAAACACACACAGCACCTAGACCTCTTGCTATAAACCCACACACAGCCTGACCCTCTGTATAACACTACGCCCAGCTTCACCTCTGTCGCTAAACCAACGCAGCCTGACCTCTGCCTAGTAACACACGCAGCTTCACCTCTGCCTATAAACCACACGCAGCCCTCACCTCTGTATAACAACATGCCAGCCTCACCTTCTGCCTATAACCCAACTCAGCCCTCACCTCTTATAACACCACTCAGCGCTCACCTCTGTTATAACACACGCCAGCTTCACCTACTGCCTATAACACAGGCAGCCTGACCTCTGGATAACACACACAGCCTTGAACCTACTGTCTATAAAACACACGCAGACTTCACCTCGCTATTAACACACGCAGACTTCACCTCTGTAAACCACACGCAAGCCGACCTCCTGTTATCAAACACCACGCCCAGCCTCACCTGTATAACACACGCACCCTCACCTACTTATAACACACCCTGCCTTACCTCTCGCATATAAACGACACACAGCCTACCTTCTGTATATAACACACGCAGCTTCACCTCTGTATAACACGCGCAAGCCTAGCACCTCTGTATAACACACGCAGCCGGAAACCTGTAATTAAACACCACGCAGCTCACCCTCACGTATAAACACACGCAGCCTCCTGACCTCCGACCTATAACACATCCCAGCCTCACCTCTGAGGTATAAACACACGGCAAGCCTCACCTCTGTATAACACACGCAGCCTGACCTCTGTATAACACACGCAGCTAGGGCTGCAACTGACGATTATTTTCATAATCGATTAGTCGGCCGATTATTTTTTCGATTAATCGGATAAAAAAATGAATGTAATTTTTTCATTCATTTGAAATAATTTAATAAACAAATGATGTTTAATACAAACAGCAGAATTAAAAAACTTTGATAAAATGCTTTTCTTGTCTTTATTTCCCAACCAGCCCCCCAATTTATGCACATTTGAGCCCAGGCTTGCCACGCTGCCTCCCACATCTG
>VKOC01019518.1:0-33060 GCA_009364415.1 Spea multiplicata | reverse complement strand
AGCATATCTCGAGGGGGGGACAGAGTGGCAGCATATCCATTAAAAAAACTTTTTCTTTAAAAAAGCACCAAACTTTTAGGGTGCGGCCTATATTCGGGTGCGGCCTATATCCGAGACAATACGGTATATCTACACATACTAACATACGCCTGTCCATACATACACATTTATACACTGCCCTCACCACACACCCCTGCCTTTACACACACACACACATACCAGCTTACAAACACACAAATACCTACACTGCTCTTACACACACCTGACCATACACATACACTGACCATCTCACACCAACATATATACACATACACTGCACTCACACCCCTTTCTCCTCATCTCTTACCTTTCTCATCTTCTTTCTTCCATCCAGTTGTGGGAGCGCGAGGTCTGTCATTTCAGACCTCTGCTTTACTGCTCCCTCATCACTACGCGCCGGCAATTGATGTCATCCCCGCGCTCGGCATCAATAGCCGGCACGTAGTGATTAGGGAGCACGGAAGCCGAGGTCTGAACTGCCAGACCTCGAGCTCCCTAATGTTGGGCTAGTTAGAGGGAGGTCGTGATCTCCCCAACCAGCCCTGCTGATCAGGGCTAGTTGAGGAGATCACGATCTTGCAACTACCTCGGTGCGGCTCTGAAGACCGGCCCAGGGGAGGCGGCTTCTCCACTCGCCCCTCCGCTAGAGATTTGTGGCTTCGTGGGAATCTCTGGCTCGGTAAGTACCCGGTACTCTGTTAGTACCCGGCGTATAAGACGACCCCCCGGCTTTTGAGAAGATTTTCTCGGGTTGAAAAGTCGTCTTATACGCCGGAATATATGGTAGCTGCACTGGAGGAAGCTGTTCCTTCTTACAGCCAAGGGAACAGCCCCTCTAGTACGGGTGGGGTTGAGAGTGTAAGAAAGGATAGACAGTTTGTGGTGGTAGGGGACACTATAATTAAAAGTAGAAAGGCAGCGGGAAATTAGGGAGGTTAATGGGTGGCTAAAGTCATGCTGTAGGAAGGAGGCTTTTGGCTTTTAAGAGCACTAAGCTGATTTTGCGCTTAGGTACAATCTTTATAGCCATGATGGATTGCACCTAAGCAGACGAGGGTTTGCTGGGGTGGGGGAGAGGATGGCTAAAAGGTTGGAGGGGATTTTAAACTAGTGGTAGGGGGGGAGATAGCACAGAAAGATGGTCTTTAGATTAGAACAAGGGCGCGCAAGATCAGAACAGAGGAGGTATGTAATAATAATAATAATAAAAAAAAACATAGTAAATGTATGCTTACTAATGCAAGGAGCCTAAATAACAAAATGGGGGAACTAGAGGAAATAGCATACACTAAGCAATATGATATAATAGGCATAACGGAAACATGGTGGGATGAGACACACAATTTAAATGGTTACACTTTATTTAGGAAGGATAGAAAAAAAACAGGAAGGCTGGTGAGGTATGTTTGTATGTCAACAATCAGCTAAAGTCAAATATTAAGCAAGTAAAATGTGATGAGGAAAATGTAGAAGCTTTACGGGTAGGTATCAGGTTTAGATATGTTATAAACGACCTAATGTTAATACTGATGAAGAACTGTTAGAGCAAATTGGGAAAGCTGCACATCTGAGTAACACATTAATTACTGTAGATTTTAATTACCCAGACATAAATTGGGACAGGGACTAGTAGTTTCAGATTCAGAGATTCAGGGTTTTTTTTACCTGTTAAATTACACCTTCATGTCACAACTGGTACAAGCACCAACTAGGAGGGACTCTTGTCTGGATCTGGTGATAACAAACAATGTTGATCTTTTGTCAAACATTCAAGTAGGGGAGCACTTGGGTAATAGTGATCACAATATGGTGTCTTTTGGGGGAATACTAAAACATATAATTTTCAATAAGATAAGGGCATATTATTGACTGGCATTAACTCTTTACTGAAAAAAAATGGAATATATTTATATGGAACAAATATATTTATATCTATAAATGGAACAAATATTAGAAAGTTCCAATATGCACCATTGGTTAATATATAAAATATAAAAAATAATATAAAATAAACATATTGAAACCAATGTGGCCTAGTAGGGAAGTAAACCAAGAAATTAAAAATAAGAAAAGAACTTTTAAATCATTTAAATCAGAGGCATCCTATATAAGATATAAAGGAAGCCAATAATGCATGCAAAAAGGCAATTAGATGGGCTAAACTAGGAAATGAGAAAGTGATAGCCAGGGAGAGCAAAACCAACCACAAAACACAGATGGGTGTGTTAGTTAATAAGGATCAGGAAAATGCAGAAACTTAAAACAAAAAAACAAAAAAACATTTTTCCTCACTATATATTAACCTCTTCAGGACCGGCATTCGCGTACTGCGTCTTCCCTTGAAGGCCGCAGTTTTTTTTCAAATATTTTAATTCCGTGCTCGTGATTCGCTTCAAAGTGTGGACGCCAGGGCTTGCTTTGGGTGTGCAACCTGTGATCTGTGCCTGTAATTTATGGGGTTTTATCTATACCTTTAATGCAGAGTTTGTGTGCAAATTCCAATGTATCTATACCTGCAAAGCTGGGTTTGTGTGTTATTCTGTAGATCCATATCTGATATGCTATGTTTCCATACATTATGTATGTATACCTGCAAGTACAAGGTTTTTATGTCTTATTCAGTTGATCAATATCAGTGCTGTTTCTATGTGTTTATTTGATCTATACCCTCAGTGCTGAGTTTACATGTGATTTCCAGTTGATCTATACCTGCAAAGCTATGTTTCCATTCATTATTATTCTATACCTGCAAATACAATATTTGTCTGATTCTATGCCTTCAGTGCTGAGTTCACATGTGATTTTCAATTGATCTATACATGCAAAGCTGGGTTTGTGTTTTAATGTGTTCATCTATCCCTGCTATGCAATGTTTCCATACATTATTTATGTATGTCGTTATGTAGGTTGGTATCTCTCATTCAGTCGATCTATACATGCAAGTGCTGTTTTATGTGTATTTATTTTTATTTGATCTACACGTATTTTTTGGTGTGTGGAGCAGGTTCCAAGGAAATGCTTTCATAGGGTGCAATTTTATCAATATTAAATGTGTTGGCAGCAGGGTCTAATATTTACATATATATAGACTTATATCAGCAGCAGGCTCTAACATTAAAGAAACTGAGCAGATCAGCTGTTATTTTGAAATCATATTTCAATCATAGTCTTTACTTCAATAGATAAGTACATATTTAGTTAAAAATGCATGTCTAACATATATATCTGTGTGATCTCATGGGCTTCATAGTGTGGCCCGGAATGGCAGAAATAAAACGTGGTCACCCTAAGTCAGCGGTAGTGGAATTCGAAGAAGGCCACACGTCCAGCGGCTATCTGACTGTAGGCCCCCCTCCGATCTTCCTTTTCTGGCCACCTGAGGGCCTGCAGTGGCGGACTAGGAAGATGATTTCAAAAGATAGCCACATACAGCCATCCTTAATTCTATAGATATTGAGCGTTCGCCTCCGCCTGGCCCCAGCGGCACCTCTCACCTCTAAACACTATAGCTGAAACGTGCAAAATAAGAACCCAGCCAAGAGCACATTGGACCTCCATTGCAAAAGGATCCCCCTCCCTGCTGCCCAAGGTAAGCCACAGGGAAGGGGAATAACTTTATAAAGTTTTTCTTGTTTTTTTTTTAATAGATTTTGTTTAGAATTTTATAATAAACTAATTTTTCCTCAATCTCTTTTCCCCACTATAGCCTTTATCCCCCCATACAGCACCTATCCCCTCCACTACACTACCTACCCCCCCACTACAGCACCTGTCTCCCCACAGTGGGAGGACAGTGGCTGTAGTGTGGGGGGGTAGAGGCTAGTAGTAGGGAGAACAGAGCTAGTGGGCCCTCCACTATAAGCCCCCTGTCTGTCCCTCCAATACAAGCCCCTGTACTCCCCAGTTTTTGCATTTGATTGGCGGGAAGGCAGAAGGATGGGAGGGGGGCCCACTATTATATTGTTTGCCCACCAGAGCCTTGAATCGGCCCTGAAGGCCAGTAAGGTATTGTCATGTAAAAAAGGGGCATAATTCACAAGATTAAAATATAAATGTTGCCTCTTTATAAATCAATGGTAAAACCACACCTTGAATATTATATTTATGGGGAAATAACTTATTGACCCAAGGAGAGATCTGACTGTCATTGTGGGGTGAAGAAGGAATTTTTCTTCCCTAGTATTCTGTAAAATTGGAAAAAACTAGCTCCCAAGATGGTCTCTACAGGTACTGCATTCAACCATGCAATTCAATGGAGCCCAGCTTACTAATCATAATTTGATTAGTAAAATAAAATTTAAAAAATAGTTAAAAATAAATCAATAAAAATGTTGTAACATGTAAATAAAAAAATCTCCAGTGATGTGACCATCAGGGGAACCATCCAGTTCCAACAAAATGTAAAAACAAAAGTCCACTAAAGGATTTTAGTTTATTTGTATGAGCAACTACGTAAATTAGCTCTGTAGCTTCACAAAAATCCTGGCATTTGAAATACCTATACCTAGTTTTCAAAAATGTATGATTTGATGGGGTAAATTGAATTGGCTAGCTGCAAAGATGTCCCAAATAGAACATGGGCACAGACTGACATTTTATAAATGCACACCTCCTAAATGTGACCCTGACAAACCTATTCTTGGGTGGTATAGCTATACACATATTGGGGCGTTTGACAATGACTGGTAGTTAAAGGGTTAAAAAAAATCACTGTCTGGCCTAGATCAGAACAGATGATAACAAAGCCCCTTAACGCCACCCACACTTAATAATGATATAACCAATATCATAACCCTGCCGCCACTAAGACAGTTAACAAATGCCCCCCCCCCGAAAATTAGACTAAAAACCCTTTGAAATAGCAAAGCGCTACTTATTGCCCTATAACTTGCAAAAAAACATAAAAACATTGGGTATTACTAAACTCAGAACAAATATTACACTATTTAGCAGGCTTTTTTAACCCCTTAAGGACCAAGCTATATTTCATGTTTTGTACCCTTCGTGACCAAGGCTGATTTAACACTTTTGTGGTGCTCGAGTTTTTTTTCTGCTGTAATTTTCTCCTGTCCTATTTAGTGTACCCACACAAGTTATATGTTGTTTTTTCAGGACAAGGGTTTTCCTCAGATACCATATATAATATACGCCTGTGTCAGGACTCGGGTGATCAGGTCGGGTAGGAGCCCATGTGCAGGGCATACTTGGGGTTCAGTCTGTAACCCACAGTGCATTATTATACAAAGACACCACAAGCAGAAATCCAGGTAATGCAATGTATTGTATGTATATAATAGGACAAGCAAATAAGGGTAATACAGTCTAAGCAAGAAACCGGACGTATGACAAAATAAATAGCGGTAATAAGTTTTTTGGCAGGGAGCCCGCTTGGAAGGGCACGAAAGGCAGAGAGCCTGCTTGGAAGGGGACGAAACGCACACAGCCCGCTTGGAAGGACACAAAGCAGGGAATCCACTTGATTAGGACACAAGGCAGGGAATCCACTTGATCAGGACACAAAGCAGGCAAGCAGGAAAGGTGCAGGTGCAGAGCCACAGCAGAAAGGTCCACAGACTTCAATACAAAGGCTCTGGCTAAAGGCAGGGTAATCCAGGTAACAAGGCCCAGCTGGATGTATTGACTAGGGCTCAACCCAGGTAACAAGGCACACCTGATGCTAGAAATGAGTTCTGAGTGCTACAGAGGGCGGAGGGCGCCACTAGTGGTAGGAGATTTAAATGCCACAGGTATGAAAAAAGCCACGGTTCAGGCAGCGAAAAAGTGGTTCCTGACAGCCTGTATGTGTAATCTCATCCGCCTCATAATGTGTCCCTGAATGGCAGAAATAAAATGTGGACACCTTAACCAGCCTACTGGAACAGATAATCAGTCCCCCCATGTAGCGTATTCAGGAAGCAAGCCGGGTCAGCAACGGTTAATTGGTGCAGATGTAGCGTAGACAGGAGGCAGGCTGGGTCGGCAACGGTTATTCGATACAGGAGCAGCGTAGCCACGAAGGGTCAGCAACGATTAATAGATACAAGTGAAGCGCTGTAAGGAGGCAAGCCGGGTCAGCAATGGTTAATCGAAGCAAGTAGGGTACCAAGGGTTAATATACAAAGTCAAAATACGAGCTAAGGTCAGAATCAATAAGTAATAGACTGGGGAAGGAAATAGGGAAGGGAACTGGTGCAGGACTCAGGAACAGGCAGGGAACAAATGAACAAGAGCGCCGGGTTGCAGGAATAAACTCGACAACTGAGCAAGTAATGTGAGTGGGGTAGGGCCCTATAGAGTCCCAGAACACCTATAAAAATAGGTTGCGGCCCCTTTAAGAGATTCCCTGCCGGCAGACGTGCGTGCACGCATAGGACCTACATACATGATTTGCACATGATCTGTACACAAAATCCAACAAAACATGTCCTTGGGGCTGTACAGTGCTACAACATAAACAAAAGATATCTAGAATGTAATAAAATATGAAGTAGCATGTAAAAAGTTGATTCATAACATACAAGTATATCATATACTGTATACATTTCTCGTTTCTGTTTTGCCCCGTGTGCCTCGCCTGATTGATTATCCGGTTTTGACCTTTGGCTTCGACTGTGACTATTATTTGGATCATCCGTTTGTACCCTGCATTGTTTTATCACTATATGACCTTGGCTTTTCTAACCCTGTTGCTAGCCTCTGCTGCCATCTAAATAAAACCGAAAAGAGGATGGTGCAGGGACACCAACTTGAAAAACAAATAATACACAATAGTGTAATATGTAAAATAAACAGAAGATAAATGAAATAGGAAGTGGTTGCACTCACAAATAGATGCTTAGGAACATGCCCAATATGAGAAAAAAATTAAACTGGAGTTCTTTCATCTTCTCTAATAAGTACTTAAATAAAAACACAAAAATACCACGAATGGTGTATTATATAAAAATACATACCCCAGCTAAAGTAAACACTTACAGGAGCCACACTGAAACAAGTGTGGATAAAACACAGGGAAGATTAATCAAGATGTCCAATACAAACAAATCAATTCAATGTCCTCTCTATGCGTTTCGCCCACAAGAATAGGCTTCTTCAGGAGAAAATGTACTTGTATCCTTCAACAGTGCTTGATCCGGTCAAAGTTATGCTTATGAGGGATGAAATGCGTCAGTGGTGCTATGGTACGGTAATAATTCATAACTCAAACCACAGTCTTTTTTTAATTCAAATGTTTTGTAGCAGATCGCAGTCTACATGATCAAGTGCTTCTTTGCATTCAGGAATGCCTTTGAACTGTCTCAGTTTACTGTATTATCCCAACGGTTTGCCTTGCTAAATTTCTGCGCTGTTGTCTATCCGTATGTTAAAATCTCCCATCAAAAGGTTCCTGCTGTTACTTTATGCTGCTTAGGCCACGTGAAAGTGGTGTACAAGAGTATGTATACAGTGTTTCTGCATTTAATTAATTAGTAAGTTGTTCCTTAAGGACCGGGCTTGTTTTTTCTTTTTGTTCCCTGTGGGACCGAGGCTGATTTAACACTTTTGCGGTGCTTGTGTTCAGCTGTAATTTTCTCCTCACCCATTAAGTGTACCCACACATGTTATATATTGTTTTTTCAGGACAAAATGGGCTTTCTTCAGATACCATTATTTCGATCATATCGTCTTATTTACTATAATAAAAAAAAATAAAACATGGTGAAATTTTAAAACAAAACACCTTTTATGACTTTTATTTGAAAAATCTTTTACTCACCTACAAAAGGAAATAAAACAACCAGCTAAATAGATTCTACTATTTGTCCTGAGGTTAGAAATACCCAATGTTTTTATGTTTTTTTTTGGAAGTTATAGGACAATAAGTACAAGTAGCGTTTTATGATTTCCAAACCTTTTTTTCCAAATCTGATCATTCTGCCTCCATCTCCTCTTTGGAACATCTTTGAAGCCGGTTAACTCAATTTACCCCATCAAATCATATATTTTTGAAAACTAGACATCCCAGGGTATTCCAGATGTGTTACGTACCTGGCTGCTGGTTCCTCCGGGTCCTCAGATCAGCAGCCGCCGCGGAGAAGGGGGAGACCCCCCCGCCTCGGTACAGCAGCCTCAGCCACCACGGAGAATGGGGAGATCCCTCGCCTCGGCACAGCAGCTGCAGCCGCCGCGGAGAAGGGGGAGACCTATGCAGCTGGGGGAAACAAGTCCGTTACGTCACTTCCGGTCCGCAGCACAGCAGCCTCAGCCACCGGGGAGAAGAGGGAGACCTCCAGCCTCCGCGAGACAGCTTCCGCCCCCCCGCGAGGACGAGGAAGACCCTGCCGCCTACGGGAATCAGGTCCGGTCCTGCTGCATGCACGCGATCCTCTGCACGCCACCTAGTGGGGCCAGCCGGTACTACCGATCCTTTTAGAAATTTGCGATCTCGCCAATCACAAGATGGCCGCGGACCGGAAGTGACGTAACGGACTTGTTGAAAATTGGCGGGAGACTCTATTTTGGCGCCAAATTGATCCTCCTATTTAAGGGACTCAGAAACCTTCCAGCTTTGCCTTCTGATGGTCGTAATTATCTTGATAGTGTGTATTCCTCAGTAAGCGTTCCTGTATTGATTCCTGTTACCGACTTGGCTTGTTCCTGTTTTCCTGGCGTTTGACTCTGGCTTCCTCCACGACGATCCTGACTTCTGGCTTCCTGACCTTGGCTTGTTTTTCGACCATTCTGCGCTGGTTACCTCTGATATCTGTCTATTGGACTTTGTCCGTGCTGTTCTACCTGACTACAGGTTCTATTGACAAGATGCTGGTATTATAACCATTTCCATGCACTAATTATACAACCATGCTTTGTCAAACTTTGTAGTAGTAATTTTTTTAAATTACCATATTTGCTTGATTATAAGACGACCCCCCAATTACCAGTAATGTTAATTCACGCAAACAATCTGAACAATTTTTTTAATAAAAGCTATGATTGAGAAAAATATTTTCTTTTTATTTCCTTTTTTTTCCAACCTGCCCCCCCGGTTGTGCACATCTGCCCCCCTAGCTTACCACTCTGCCATATAAATGACTTATACCCCCTATATGCCACTGTGCCCCATGATATGCCTTTTGAACCCCTATGTGCCAGTCTGCCTCCAGAATTGCCTTATACCCCTATATGCCACTCTGGCATTTAGGTGGGTTAAAAGGCATATTATGGGGCAGAGTGGCATATAGGGCGGTATAAGGCATTTCAGGAGGCAGAGTGGTGTATAGAGGGTTAAAAGGCATTTCTGGAGGCAGAGTGGCATAAAGGGGGTTAAAAGGCATTTCACAGAGCACTCTGCCTCCAGAAATGCCTTATGCCCCCATTTAACACTCCCACCCCCTCCCTCCTCCAAACTTACCGGAGCTTTTGAGTCCTCGCTGCGCAGTCCGAACAGCGTGTAGAGCTCTACGCGATTTGCGTAGACAACTTCCGCTGCAGCCGAGAGGAGGTGGGGCTAACAGCGGGGGTTGTCTGCTTCCATCGCGCAGACCTTCCCCGGCTGTCAGAGATCACGGGGAACTCTGATCTCTGACAGCCGCAGAAGGTCTGCACGATGGACACTGACAACCCCCGCTGCTGGACGCACCTCCTCCCAGCTGCAGCGGAAGTTGTCTACGCGAATCGAGTAGAGCTCTACACGCTGCCCCGACTAAGCACCGGGGACTCAGAAGTACCGGTAAGTTTGGGGGGGGGGGCAGGAGGATCCAGGTCCCCTGCATCGCTGCGGGGGATCTGGATCTTAGTCTCATAGTCAGACCTAGTTGAGAAAAAACTTGTCTTATAATCGAGCAAATACGTTTTTTTTGTCTCACAAATTGTAATTTAGTTATAAATATATAGGTCCTGGTATATGTCACTGTCAAACAACACCCCAATATGTGTTCAGCAACATCTCCTGAGTATGGTGATACCCCACATAGGTTTGCATAGGTTTGTCAGATTGTTTGGCTGGTAAAAGGCTACTTTTGGGACATGCATAATTCAGGTTTTCAACACAGACTTTTAGCACTTGGTCATTTCCTCTTTGGAACATCTTTGAAGCCAGCTACTTCAATTTACCCCATCAAACCATATTTTTCATAGTTTTTGAAAACTAGACACCCCAAAGTATTTCAAATGCTGGTATTTTAACCCTTTTCATGCATGATATTCTACCACCGGCCTTTGCCAAAGATTGTGGTGGGGTTTTTTCCCCACACAAACTGTACTTCAGGCATGAATTCACAGCTCCTGGTATGCTTCACGATGAAACACCACCCCCATTATGTGTTCAGCAACATCTCCTGAGTTCAGTAATGCCCCACGTGCATGGGTTTGTTTGGGATTTAAAATGCCACATTTGGGGAGTCCGCATTTTTCAACTTGGAATGTTATTGGCCTACTGCCCTCATGTCCTAAGTGGGCCATCTTTGAAGCTGGATAATTCAATATATTTCAATATATTTTTAAAAACAAGACACCCCAAGGTATTTCAAAAGCTGGTATTTTAACCCTTTTATGCACGAGATTCTACCACTTGACTTTGCCAAAGTCTGTGGTAGTATATTTTTTTTACACAAAAATGTACCTCAGGAATGAATGCATAGCTCCGGGTATGCGTCACTATCAAACAACACCCCATGTGTTAAGCAACATCTGAAAACCTATCATGCATAGGTTTGTCAGGTTGTTTGGCATTTAAAATGCCACATTTGAGAGGTGCGCTTTTTCTCCATTTTGGTCAGGCTGTGCCTATGCCCTTGGGTATTTTAAATGCTTTTATTTTTAAGCTAATTCTATGTCGAGATTTTTGAGAAGATAAAGCCATAATTTTAGCACTTGCTCAAAATAATAAACTTTATTTTTTATTTTTGTTATTTTATTCTTTTTTGGACTTTTTTTGTTATTTTTTTTTACATTTTGCTGGTATTGAATGGTTCCTCTAGTGACATCACTGCATAATTATTTTTAAATGTTATTTTTTAAATATTTTACTAATCACATAGAAAGCTGGGCTCCATTGACTTGCATGGTTGAATGCAGTACATGTATTCAACCCGCAAATGGAGCCAGATTCTCAGGAGGATCTGGATAGACTCTCCTGAAGATTCTTTTCAACTTTATTGTTTTTTTGTAATGGGTGCCGCCATCTTGCGAGTGACAGAATCACTCGCAGTGGCAGTTGTGACTGCTCTCCAGAGCGGTCACGACACGTCCTGGGGAGGGTGTTTGGTTTCGCTGAATGCCTTGTGATCGAGGCATTTCAGCGACACCATTGAAGTTTAGGAGATGATTCTTTTAAAACGGGCGTCTGCCGCCATACATTGTGTAATAAATATACTACACATTGTATGCTGACATCGAGGCACTACAGCAATGCTGTTTAAGCGAAGAAAGTGATCGTTGATCACTTTCTAAGCTTATTTAATTTAATGACGGTTCAGGACCGTCAAAGGTCGTTAAGTGACCGTTTTTCCGTGACGGCCCTGAACCGTCAGAGGTCGCTAAGGGGTTAAGCTGCGTACAAATCAAGTTTGTGTTTTTTGTTTCTGTCATCTTTTCCACCAATGCCATCTTGTTCTTTATGTTTATCTTGTATCCTTCTGGTACAATCTTGTGAAGAAATGATAGGTTGTGTTTGACAAGCCACATTAACATCATGCCCATCCATATCTGTCCCTCCTAATGAGTTTAAAGCGCCCTACCTTAGAAAGGGGACATTTGCAACCCAAAGCCTGCAGTATAGTCAAGGATAACATGCTGCAAGGCCAATGAGGGGGCCTGTGACAAATCAGGTAGATCAGCCCCCCTGATGGCATCCCTGCTATGACTGCTATGGAAATATTTTATGCTCTACATTACTATAATGTAAAGCATAAAATATAAGAATATAGTTCGGGCCAATACATTTAAATCAGTAGACGGATCTCCTGAATATTCTATCCGCCAATACATATCTGGTAGCGCTAGAGATGTGGTCTACTATGCAACTTGTGGATGCCCTAAAATATACATAGGATTAACATCAAGAGAATTACGAATTCGTACTCGAGAACATGTACGAGACATCTTGGCGGCCTGAAATGCATCGAATTGGACAACATTAAAAACAATACCACGACACTTTAAAATTTCACATAATTGTGATCCATCAAGTTTACAAGTAAAGTGAATTAAAAGGATCAACACAGGAGTACGAGGAGGTAATGTTAAAAAAATTCTGTCTCACAAAGAGTGCAGGTGGATTGTACAATTAGGTACTATGACACCTGCTGGTTTGAATGAGTAATTATCCTTCTCTGCTTTCTTATGATGTCTTTCCATTGGTGATTTTAACTTTTGTTTTTATTTGCTTCTTTTGTAGTTTATACTTATGATGAACACCCCCACCAAAAAATCATTGAAGACCAATATATGAAAAAAGAATAATAATGAAAATCAACAATAAATGAAATTTTTATTTTTTTTTCTCACTATTGAATCACATGTTTTTGAGTAAATGCGATAATATGAGGTAATTGATAAGTTATTATTATATTTGATGAATTTTTATATTAATGATTAATCAATGCACTAATTTTTTCATCATGTATTTCTATATACACAATTGGTCATCAACATTGTTGTTATTATGCACTGTCACTTTATTATACGATTATATAATGCATTTATATTTCTCTAGTGATAAATTATTTTATTCATCACATTAATATATTTATTTATTCACTTAATATGACCAATTAATTATTCATGTTGACATTAACTTTTGCACAATTAATTATCTATAAATGTGTATTTCATGAATTAGGGAAACATTTAGGGTTGTATATTTATGCACTTTAATATTATTACCTCTAATGGAGCACTTCATGCACTTTATATTTATTTATTAGAAACAATCTTTATTTATGTACTTATTTGTTATTATGGCAAGATGATTCGTTGAGAATGAAGGATTAGTTCCGTGCCCCAAGGGTCCTGCTTTAGCCCGGTGTTTTGACCTAGGTGCGCATGCCCGATGAATGTTTTCTCGAGCCTGCGCACTATGGAAGGAACATCGGATGCGAGGCAGTGAATTGTTGGGCGGAGACGTGGCATCAGCGCCAATTTAGTCTCGGCACGTAACTTCCTATGGGAGGGGTATATATACACCAACATAACAAGGCAATAATAGCGACCCCCTGAAAAAGAAACACCAAAATGGCGTAGGGGAAGTGGAGGCTGTAATTATGGGTAAGCACGATAGCACTTTATGGACAGTCTACTGATTATTAGATTATTTATGTATGTTTGTAATGCTATAAGAACATTATATGCTTTAGAAATGAATGGGCGCAATTGATAGCATTATTTAAATGATAAAGCACCTTATTTCTTACCGATTGTCCATATGCACATTAGTCACATTACTATATATGTAATTATGTGTACTTACTTTTTGCAGCATCTTTCCATGTGGGAATGTCCTTGAGTTTGATAAAATCTTTTATGCCATAATGTTCACGCCTCTTCTTGTTGTTCAAACCCTTCAGGTAACCTGTGTAGAGGAAGTGATCAAATTACAAACGCAATTTAATTCTATGGTATTCAATGATATCATTTTATAAACCTTTAACTCATTCGCGACCTAAGTATGTCATGAGAAAGCATCCATATAGGACCAGTGATTTTCCTGGTACTTCATGGGTAAAAGTGTTCCCACATCTTCACAATTGTGGAGATTGTGGGGGCACTGCTGGTGCCTTCTACCCAGAATTCCAAAAATCCTGTGCAAAGTCAATCAGGAATTGACTGATGATGATCAGATCACTCCTGAAACAGCCTACACGTGGCAGTTGTCAGAGAGAGAGAGGGGTATCAAATAAATTACAAAACAGAAATGAATAAAAAAAAAGTTTTAATACATTATTATTAATAAGACCCCCTTCCTCTGCACGGCAGCCACAGCCGCCACGAAGGAGACCTCCCACCTCTGCACAGCAGCCACAGCTGCAGCGAAGAAGGGGGAGACCCCCCGCCTCTGCACAGCAGCCGCAGCGAAGAAGGGGGAGACCCCCCGCCTCTGCACAGCAGCAGCCACCACTGCGACGGCGAAGGAGACCTCCCGCCTCCACGCTGAGATCCCGGCAGCCGCAGTCGGGAGACTGGTTCTGCTCCGGTGTCCGGACTGGCTCCTCTTCATGCCTAGTAGCGCCGTTGGAAACTGCATCGCCTTATGCTGGGAGGTTACGAATACACCACACGCAAGATGGCCGCAGAGGAAGTGACGTAACGGCACTTTGAATATTTGGCGGGAAACCTCTAATTAGCGCCATACTCCTGTGCCTATTCAAGAGAAAACTTACAGCCATTGCCTTCTGATGGTCGTGCCTATCTCAGTACGCGTTCTTATTGTTCTCCTGTTATTGACCCCGGCTTATCCCACGACGTTCCTGTTCTCTGGTATCCTGACTTCGGCTTTTCCCACGACGTTCCTGTTCTCCGCTATCCTGACCTCGGCTCTCTGGGCCATCCCTTACCAGTCCTACCTGACTTTGGTGTCTCCTTCCTACGCTATGTCGTGACAAAAATATGGTAAAAAAATTAGAAAAAATTACTTTTACTAACTTTTACTTGAAAAATATTTTACTCATCTATAAAAGCTAATGAAAAAACCTGCTAAATAGATTATACTATTTGTCCTAAGTGTACAAATTTATTTTACTTTTTAAGCACGTTATGGGGCAATAAGTAAAAGTAGCGTTTTGCTTTTTCAAAACAATTTTTTCCAAATCTGTTAATTCTTCCTCCCATGTGCTATTTGAGGTATCTTTGAAGCCGGCCAATGCAATTTACCGCATCAAACCATATATTTTTGAAAACTAGACAACCCAGGGCAATTCAAATGCTAGTATTTTACTCTTTCCATGCACTAATTCTACCGCCGGTCTTTGTCAAACTTTGTGGTAGTCATTTTTTTTGCATATTTTTTCCCACACAGATTTTACTTCAGCTATGAATTATCAGGTCCTGGTATATGTCACTGTCATCCCAATATGGGTTCAGCAACATCTCCTGAGTACAGCTATACCCCACATGAATGGATTTGCCTGGCTGTTTGGGGCATGCATATTTTTCAACATTAAACTTTGACATTTGGTGATCCATTGCCCATGTCCAATTTGGTACATCTTTGAGCTTGGCCATTTTAGTGTGCCCTATAAAACCATATATTTTTGAAAACTAGACACCCTAGGTTATTTCAAATGCTTGTATTTTTTTGCATTCTTCTCCTAAACCCTTTACAAGATGAACCAATGTTGTAAAAATTGCACACCTCAGCATATTGTGTTCTTCACTTTGCTTCCATAGAAGAGGCAAATACTGTACTAGGCATCCAACAAAAGGTCGGATCTGGATGTTGACTCTCTCGATAACGCAGGCTAACACATGCAGGACCTGCATCTGCTCCCCACACACGTACTTTAGGTATAAACATGTGTTCAGCAACATCTCCTGAGTACAGTGATACCCCTCATGCATGTCGGGTTTTTGGAGGGCTAAAAGGCCACATTTAGGGCATGTGCATTTATCAAATTGGAAATTAGACGTGTGGTCATCCTTCCCCCGGTGTTAATTGGGACAGCATACATTTTTTTAAAAGTAGACACCCCATGGGCATTTAACATGCCAGTATTTTAACTTTTTCAGTGTATTTCAGGGAATTGTTTAAAGCGCCATCAACAGCATCATAAGTCATGCAACTGCTCTTTGTTTTATTAACCCCCTCCACCCGCACCATAGAGGTCTGTACAGCAAAAACAGTGCAAACCTAGATCTAAACTTGCAGATTATGTAATTGCAAAATCCAGCATTGATAGATCAGTGGGAAAAATTGGATAAGATATGCTTATTTCACCAATGTGCTTGCCAATGTTGTAAAATCACATGCAGGCAAACCCATCAACATTTCCAGTGGCACAGCGGGCCGACACATGGGCATGGTCACCTGCTCACTGGTATGGTCCATTCAAGTGTTAAGGATCAAAAACACTAATTTCACCCTCTAGTTACCAAGTCAATAAAATAAAAAAATACAACAGAAACTTAAGAAGCCTTCAGATTATATGGCAATAACCTATCATTGCATGATTTGTGTTATGTAGCAATTGTGTTATCTAGAAAAAAAGGAAAATTTGTGTGCATGGGTAGTTCTTTCTGGCAGGTGTTAGGGTGTCCAACAATACTGAGAATAGTTTTTCTAATACTGCATTATTAACATACACAAAGTTGCAGAAAACGTTTAAAAGGACCTTTCAGCGGGTAAATATGTCAAGTACATTTTAGAATGTAGACCCAGAGTAAATTATTCATGCTCTCACTTTTTGCTTCCTTCCAGCTGGTGGAGGGGGAGTTCAGATCAACTTTCCCACTAGTAGCCATATGCCTTCTCAGCAAATAGGGCGGGAAAAAGATGGAAGTAGCGAGCTTGTTGAGCAACAACGGTTTCAGAGCAAAAGAAAGCACAGACTGGGCGTGATCAGTGAGGAACCAATAGGACTGCGCACGGTGTTCGGTGGAAAAGTTGAGTTGTTGGCAGACGATAAATTCAGCCTTGTAACCTCGATTAGTGGAGTTAGCAGGTGACAGATGCGATCCGGCAAACGGACATCGGGCAGCATCTAACAGCGGTGCTCGTGCGAAAGACAGCACACCGAATGTACGGCGGAGCAACATAGAGATCATCAGAATGCGTTATATTTAGACAGACTGTAAGAAGAGGAGGTGTGGGCTTTCCGACATTTAAAATTAACTCGCGCACACGGTCTTCCTTATATGTGCCTATTCGCCACTGACAAGAACAACCGTTGTGCTGAGGCTTGGAACGCATGTGCGCTTCAAACCTCGAAGTCACAGGTGCACACATATAAATACAAACGTTTCTATTGCCTCTGTGAAGTAACAGCTGGCGCGTCTAGTTTAGCCATATTTTTTAATCTATGTTTTAAGAACGTAATGCATATACATAATCTCGATTAAGAGATCGTTTCCCCTTTTCTACATATACCGTACTTTACCTGGTTAACGTACACCTGCTTCTCATATTTGTCAACATTAAGATGTGGTTAAAGTTAGTAAGGTTTTTTTTTCACTGGAGGGAGTTCCAAGAAGTTGAGGCTGCCTAATGTAACGTCCATTTCCCAATTAGGGCTGCAAAGCTTCCTGAATACCGTGTGATCTGCAGAAATTGTGATCAGAAAAAGTTACATTTTTAATTAAAAAGATATAAATTGACCTTAGTGTCATTCAGGGGTATCATATAGTTACAAGAGATATCCTGGGTACGGAAATCAGGGGTTAGCACTTCAGGGGCTAGCTTAGCATTAGTGCCGCCTGGGTGCAGTATTTCTTTGCCTCTACCTAACACACTCACACTAACACCATACACTTATACATCGTATCTCTTCCTGAAGCACACATTCTAATACTATATACTTATACACACTTACTCTAAAAACTTAAACATACATACACACTTACTCCCTAGTCCCTACCCTCTTACGTGCCATTACAGAGTGGAAAAGTTTTAAATAAAGTATTGATAAATATATTAGACTTATGTTTTGTGCTTCATCTTTTGCGCTTGCACACGTCACAATGTTCAGTGCTCCCTTGCAGCCAAGCAGGGGACTCAGATTCCCAGATGGTGGCCCTGGTAAGTGTGACCCCCTTGTCTTTCAAAACCCTAGGAAGTGATTTCTAGTAGTCATGGCTACCAGGGTTTGTTCAGCCCTGGCTTGAGATGGTGTTATGACATAAATTATGTGCATGGATGGATGAGGGGAGCCTGTGACCAGAGGAAAATGCCCCTGTGCAGGGTGACACTACTGAAGGGAATGCAATTCCAGTTAAGAGACCTACTCAATTGTGAGATAGATACAAGCTTAAGAGGATATAACTGACATGTAACTCAACAGGAGTTACATTTATATTATTATTTACATGTTTTTTTTCCCTTTGTTTAAAATAACAATAACATGCAATTCAACACCTTAACCCCTTAACGTCCATTGACGAGTCAGGCACGTCACGAAAAAACGGTCACTTCACGACCTATGACGTGCCCGACACGTCATTTCATTAAACAAGCTACGATCACTTTTTTCGCTTAAACAGTGTTGCTGCAATGCCTTGATGTCGAGGCATTCAGCAACACCGAGATTGGCATCATGGGCCATGTCTGGCCCCTCCCCGTGGGCGCCAACATCCGCCCATCTTAAAAGTTTAGGAAGCGATCAACGATCACCTCCTAAACTTTAATGAAATGCCTCAATAAAGAGGCATTTAGCGACACCGAACACTCACCCCAGGACACTCGAAAGATGGCAGCGCGTCATGTAAAACAAATAATAAAGCTGGAAAAGTTCTCCAGGGGGTCTCCAGACCCTCTAGAGAACTCTGGCTCCACTTGCAGGTTGAATACAGGTACTGCATTCAACCATGCAATTCAAGGGAACCCAGCTTTCTAATCACATATTTAATATGGGGAAAAATGGTAACATTTAAAAACTATAATTATTATGCATCAGAAGAACCATCCAGTTCCAGCAAAATGTAAAAAACGTCCCAAAAGAATAAAAAAATAAAGTTTATTATTATGAGCAAGTGCTAAAATGTTGCGCTGTATCTTCCCAAAAATCTTGACATGGAAAAAGTTAAAGTAAAAGCATTTCAAATAAGCAAAAGGTGTCTAATTTTTTAAAAAAATGAATGGTTTGATGGGGTAAATTGGAGTCGCCGGGCTCAAAGATAGGGCATAGGCACAGACTGACCAAAATGGGGGGAAGCGCACTTCCCAAATGTGGCCTTTTAACCCCAAAAACCAGACAAACCCATGCATGGGTGATATTATTGTACTCGGGAGATGTTGCTGAACACACATTGGGGTGTTGTTTGATAGTGACCTATACCTGGAGCTATAAATGTACAATTTGTGTGAAAAAAATTACTACCACAAACTTTGGCAAAGGCTGAATCTCATGCATGGACAGGGTTAAAATACTAGCATTTGATAAGGTTTGATGGGGTAAAATTAGCCGGCTTCAAAGAAGGCCATATTAAGACATGTGGACTTCCTAAATGTGGCGTCTTACCTCCCAAACAACCTGACAAACCCATGCATGAAATTCATTGCCCACATGCATTGGTTTGTTGGGTTATTTGGGAGGTAAAGGGCCAACTTTGTGAGGTGTGCATTTTTTGGCATTTAAACATCTGGTCAGTCTGTGCCCATGTCCCATATTTGGGACATCTTTGAAGCCGGCCAATTTACCCCATCAAATCCAAACCCAAGGGCATTTAAAATGCCAATACATTTAACTCTGTCCATGCGACAAGTTTTGTGAAGATATAGCGCTAATTGTAGGACTTGCTCATAAAAAACTTTTTTGTATATTGTGACGGACCCTATAGACATGGATGGTCTCTGCCGTCAATAGTTCCAGCGATCTCCTATGGTCCCCTTCGGTATACTTCCAGTAACCAAGTAGTTACACTCCACGACGAAGTGTCCCTTGTCCCCAAATCACAAACACTGTCTTAGGCTTGAACAAGTAAGAATCTCCTTTATTGTACACTAAACAACAACTTTATACCTGAGACCATCTTGAAAAAAACAATACATAAATACATTAGCTTAAACACTTTAACTGGCACCAATCAGGAGAGAGCTAGAACAGGGAGCAACCAATCACAGTGCAGGGGGTGTGGTCAGGAGCGGAGTTTCCAGAGTTGTTGCATGAGCTCTGCGGTGAAATGCACCCCTCGATCGGACAGGATTTCTTGGGGGAACCCGACACGCTAAAATATCTTCAGGAGTGCATCGGCTACTGCCTCTGCGGAGATGGAAGATAGAGCTATGGCTTCGGGGTAACGGGTAGCAAAATCTACAAAGGTCAGAATATAGCAATTCCCGGACCATCTGGGTTTTGATAAGGGACCAATGAGATCAATTGCGATCCTCTGGAAAGTTTAGGAAGCGATCAACGATCACCTCCTAAACTTTAATGAAATGCCTCAATAAAGAGGCATTTAGCGACACCGAACACTCACCCCAGGACACTCGAAAGATGGCAGCGCGTCATGTAAAACAAATAATAAAGCTGGAAAAGTTCTCCAGGGGGTCTCCAGACCCTCTAGAGAACTCTGGCTCCACTTGCAGGTTGAATACAGGTACTGCATTCAACCATGCAATTCAAGGGAACCCAGCTTTCTAATCACATATTTAATATGGGGAAAAATGGTAACATTTAAAAACTATAATTATTATGCATCAGAAGAACCATCCAGTTCCAGCAAAATGTAAAAAACGTCCCAAAAGAATAAAAAAATAAAGTTTATTATTATGAGCAAGTGCTAAAATGTTGCGCTGTATCTTCCCAAAAATCTTGACATGGAAAAAGTTAAAGTAAAAGCATTTCAAATAAGCAAAAGGTGTCTAATTTTTTAAAAAAATGAATGGTTTGATGGGGTAAATTGGAGTCGCCGGGCTCAAAGATAGGGCATAGGCACAGACTGACCAAAATGGGGGGAAGCGCACTTCCCAAATGTGGCCTTTTAACCCCAAAAACCAGACAAACCCATGCATGGGTGATATTATTGTACTCGGGAGATGTTGCTGAACACACATTGGGGTGTTGTTTGATAGTGACCTATACCTGGAGCTATAAATGTACAATTTGTGTGAAAAAAATTACTACCACAAACTTTGGCAAAGGCTGAATCTCATGCATGGACAGGGTTAAAATACTAGCATTTGATAAGGTTTGATGGGGTAAAATTAGCCGGCTTCAAAGAAGGCCATATTAAGACATGTGGACTTCCTAAATGTGGCGTCTTACCTCCCAAACACCCTGACAAACCCATGCATGAAATTCATTGCCCACATGCATTGGTTTGTTGGGTTATTTGGGAGGTAAAGGGCCAACTTTGTGAGGTGTGCATTTTTTGGCATTTAAACATCTGGTCAGTCTGTGCCCATGTCCCATATTTGGGACATCTTTGAAGCCGGCCAATTTACCCCATCAAATCCAAACCCAAGGGCATTTAAAATGCCAATACATTTAACTCTGTCCATGCGACAAGTTTTGTGAAGATATAGCGCTAATTGTAGGACTTGCTCATAAAAAACTTTTTTGTATATTGTGACGGACCCTATAGACATGGATGGTCTCTGCCGTCAATAGTTCCAGCGATCTCCTATGGTCCCCTTCGGTATACTTCCAGTAACCAAGTAGTTACACTCCACGACGAAGTGTCCCTTGTCCCCAAATCACAAACACTGTCTTAGGCTTGAACAAGTAAGAATCTCCTTTATTGTACACTAAACAACAACTTTATACCTGAGACCATCTTGAAAAAAACAATACATAAATACATTAGCTTAAACACTTTAACTGGCACCAATCAGGAGAGAGCTAGAACAGGGAGCAACCAATCACAGTGCAGGGGGTGTGGTCAGGAGCGGAGTTTCCAGAGTTGTTGCATGAGCTCTGCGGTGAAATGCACCCCTCGATCGGACAGGATTTCTTGGGGGAACCCGACACGCTAAAATATCTTTAGGAGTGCATCGGCTACTGCCTCTGCGGAGATGGAAGATAGAGCTATGGCTTCGGGGTAACGGGTAGCAAAATCTACAAAGGTCAGAATATAGCAATTCCCGGACCATCTGGGTTTTGATAAGGGACCAATGAGATCAATTGCGATCCTCTGGAAAGGTTCGCCTATGATGGGCAGGGGTTGGAGGGGTGCTCTGGATTTATCATGCCGGTGTCACACTCGCTGGCATGGGTCGCAAGTGCGGCAAAAATGTTTTACTCCCCGGGATAGTGCGGGCCAGAAGAACGCCTGAGTTAAATTATCTTCTGTACGTGCGATGCCTAGATGGCCGGCCATAGGAGCTTCGTGGGCAAGGGCTAGTAATGCGGGGCGATAGGTTGTGGGCACTATCAGCTGCAGTTTTGGGACGGCTGTGCTACCCTGTTTGTGTCCGGGACTGTCCCTGTATAATAACCCCTGGTGCCAACATATTTTGTCCCCATGGGGTCCTAGCTCTCCTGAGTCGGCTCAAACTCGGTATTTGGCGAGGGTCGGGTCAGTGGTCTGTTGGGTTTTAAAGTCGTTGGGGGGGCCAGGGGAGTGGTTCGGTCAAGGTAGTCGGGAAAGGGGAAGTATTTACCAGGTCCCCGGAATTCAGTGCTTGCGTTGCTTGGGCACGGGTCACAGCCAGACAAGTAGGTGGCTTTGAGCTGGTACCCTCTGGAACAAAACACGTTTTCATGTGGCCCAAATCGTTGCCCAGTAAAATGTTGATGGGTAATCCCGGCATGATGCTTACTTCTCGTTGTCCTTCGCTGGCCCCCCAGTTGAGGTGGACCCGTGCAGTAGGAATTTTGTGCACTTCACCACCCACCACTCGGACAGCCAGGCGTTTTCCTAGCAGGTGCCCAGAGGGTAATGACTCTGGTTGGATGAGGGTAAGGGTAGCTCCGGAGACTCGGAGTCCCTCTGCCAATTTCCTATTGATCAGCACCAGCTGTTAATGATGCTCTCTTTTGTCGTAGGAAGGCTGCTGTAGAAGGGTAATATCCCGGGTGGGGGTCTCTGCTGGCTGTGTGAGCATCACGCTCAAGGTAGGTTCCTGACGTGATATAGTCTTGTTCGCTAGCGGGGCTCACACAGTGGGCTTGACGGGCGGGGAACGGAGGGGGCCCAGGGGCATAGCGGGAGTTGGGTCCAGGTTGTCGGGCTCGACTGGTAGGGCAGTTCCGCCATACGTGCCCTGGCTGTTGGCACTGATGACAAATGATAGAAGAGTACGTTCTAGTCAGATGGCTGTAAGGTCGGGGGCTGCAGACATCAGAGGGCGTGGGGCTGAGGCAAAGGGGACATTGGGTCGCGGGGAATGTGAAGGCAGTCCTTGATTTGGGGCCAGGGACTCGGGATACGGGGCGTCTTACATCAGTAAACTTATCTGCCAAGTGGGTTGCTTCCTCCAGGCTTAGGGGATTCTGATCTCGCACCCAGTCTCGGACTTCTCCTGCAGTATATTCAAAGAAATGTTCTAGGAGGAATTGTTGTAGACATTCGTCCATGGTAACGGTGTTACATTCCCACATCCAATTCTGTACTGCTCGGAGCATCCGATGTCCCCATTCCGCATGGTCTTGAGGTCCTAGGCGGGATTCTCAGAACTGTCTTCGGTACATGTCTGGGGTGATCACATACCTGGCTAACAGTCTCCTCTTTACTTCAGGATAATCTGTGGTACATTCATCTGGGATTGAGCAGTAGGCTTCGGCAGCTCGACCCGTCATCTTGCCTACTAGGATCGCCACCCACTCACTTGAATATACTCGGTGTAGTTGGCACTGTCGCCAAGTCTTGTAGGAATCCGTCGAAGTCACCAGTTTGATCATGAAATGTCTTAAATGACTGGGTCGACACCTTGATACTATTGCTGAGCGTGTTGCTTCTCATCGAGTGTGCATCTTCCAAGATAGGGCGGCTGGCCAGAGCTCTCCTTTAGGCCAAATCTGCGTCTCGTTCTCTTTCTGTTGCTTCCATGATCCTGTTCACGAGTTCAGGACCCGGGTTAGCTCATTAGAAGGCCAGAAGGCACCGCTGGGATATCAGATCATGATCCAGAGGTGCCTCAAGATGTAGTGGGCTGCTAGAGTGGAGTCCTCCGCCACGTTTTCAGGATCTGTCTGGAGCGACAGGAGAGGAGTGGAGACCAGTATGCAGGAGAATAACCAGGCGAGGTACTTAGGTGATCAGTCCCAAAAGCGTAGTTAAAAGGAAAAAGCCAAAGGTTCATACACGGGAAGACAGCAAGTCCAGAAGTCCAGAGGATAGCCAAGGTCGTTACACAAATGCAGGAGCCATTTAGTCTCCAAGGGTAAGGTGGAAGACAATGGAGGAGTCAAGGCAAGCCGGGTCTGGTACACAGAGGATATGGTAGACAATAGAGGAGTCAAGGCAAGCCGGGTCTGGTACACAGTGTCAGGATCATACAGGAGCACTCAGGAGATACGGTAGGTAGGCACAATAACTGAGCACTACAATTCACGCTATATCTTCACAAAAATTCCTGCATGGAAAGAGTTAAAGTATTGGCATTATAAATGCCCATAGGGTGTCTAGTTTTAAAAAAAATTATGATTTGATGACTGAATTGGCTGGCTTCAAAGATGTCCCAAATATGGGATGTGGGCACAGACTGACCAGATGTCTAAATGGCAAAAAAATACATACCTCACAAAGGTGGCCTTTTACCTCCCAAATAATCCAACAAACCCAGTCCCTCCCTGCAGTCACTCTGATGATTGGCCCTACCCCTTTCTGCTTTCCAGTCCCTCCCTGCAGTCACACTGACAATTGACACCGTCCCTTTCCCTTTAGCATCCACACTGCTCAGCAACTCATCTAACAGTAAGTATAAAATTCATAGGGGAGGTGGGGGTTAATTTAGGGGCAATTATGGTTAATGGGGTCTTTAGGGTTAATTTAGGGGCAGTTATGGTTAATGGGGTCTTTAGGGTTAATTTAGGGGCAATTATGGTTATTGGGGTCTTTAGGGTTAATTTAATGCTGAGGACTGAGAGTTAATTTAAATAATTTAAAAGGTTAACTTAAGGTGCAGTCAGTGGTAAAGGGGGGAAAACTAAAGGGAATCTAAATCCTGGGGCCAGTGAAAATTAATTCTGTATTTATTTATAAAAGTATTGTGTCAGTGTGCTGTGAACGAGTCTGTGAACGCGTCTGAATCTATTAGGGAATTACTGCATATCTGGGGGTATAAGGCATATCTGGGGGTATAAGGCATATCTGGGAGGCATGTGGCATATCTGGGGGTATGTGGCATAGGCATATCTGGGAGGCAGTGTGGCAAGCCTGGGCTCAAGTGTGTGTGCATAACTGGGGGGGCAGGTTGGGAAATAAAAACAAAAGATGCATTTTTATCAAAGTTTTTTATTCTGCTGTTTGTTTTTAACATCCTGTTTGTTTATTAAATTATTTTAAATAAATGAAAGACTTACATTTATTTTTTTATCTGATTAATCGAAAAAATCGGCCAACTAATTGATTATGAAAATAATCGTTAGTTGTAGCCCTAGTGGTATTATCTGACCCCCATTTGAGGTCGGATTAATGAAATTCGTTGGCAACAATTTTCTTTATCGATTATTATTGATTTTATTGATTAGTTGTTGCTGCCCTAGTTTTGATATCTGTCCAAGCTGTGTGCCCTGTCTGAGGGCTTCCAAGCTACGTGCCCTCCCTGAAGGCTTTCAAGCTGTGTTCCAAGCCATGTGCCCTGCCAGAGGGCTTCCAAGCTGTGTGCCCTCCCAGAGGGCTTCCAAGCTGTATGCCCTCCCAGAGGGCTTCCAGCTGTGTTCCTGGCCTTTGCATTGTTTGGTTTTTATTCCTGTCTAAGCCATGAGGCCTTCCAGCTGTGCTCCTGCCGTGTGCCCTGCCAGAGGGCTTTCAGCCATGCTCCTACCTCTTGCCTTGCCGGTGCGCGTCCAGTTTACTGCCTGTACTGAGCTTGTCACCCCAAGTTTATTTCCTGCTAGAACACCTATAGATGGCGCCCAAGAGAAGGACTAAGGCTGAAGTTGAGAGCAGCCCTGAACTGGATACATCGTCAGCCTGTCTATTAAGGGATAATATTCAGGAATTCATTGGGAAGAACAGCGTTATTAGCAAAAATCAGCATGGTTTTACGAAACATAGGTCATGTCAAACTAATTTAATTGCATTCTGCGAAGAAGTAAGTAGAAGCCTTAGGCTAGGTTTCCACTTGGGTATTTTTCCGGCGTTATTTTCTTGATGAAAAACGCCAGGAAAACTGCCACTGCATTTTCCTGCTTTTTTGGCGTTTTTCTGTGGAAATTGCTTTTTTGACTTAAGGCAGAATTTTCACCCAGCTAAAAGGGATTAGGATAAATGGCAAGTATCTGCCCCCTCCTGATGTAATTTCCTTGGTAGAGTTCTACTTAAACACGCCCCGGCGGACCCTTTTGTCTCTTTTCTGTGGTTTGTAAGGCATGCTTTATTCCGAATGTCTGCTCCTCTAGGAAGATTGGCCCCAAATGATGGTGCAAATTGTTTGCTGTTGCTTTTGGCATGCAGGATCCAGTTGATGCGTTGGGTATGTTTGTTTGTAATGGCTTGTTTGTTCCAAATGGTGTAAAATTCAATATGAACTTTGTTTTGTGTGAAACTGTTTGTTTCCAGCCTATTTCTCGTAGGACACACAGATACTGGGTCCATCCTCTGCATTGTAACTGTGGAAAAAACGCCATAAAAAACGCCAAGGCAAAAACCCACATGGCTTTTTCATGGCGTTTTTTCTCTCCCATAGACTTCTATTGGAGAAAAACGCCAAGATTTCCTTGCAAAAAACGCCAGAGTGTCAACATGCTGCGATTTTGAAAAACTGCCACAGAGCCCAAAAAAGCAGAAAAACGCCAAAGAGGACTGAAAAAACGCCAAACAGAAAAACGCCAAGTGGATATGGCATTGTGCGATTTCCTATTGAAGAACAGCTAACATCTGGCTGCAGCGTTTTTACTAATAAAATGCTGTGTGGCTGAATTGGCGTTATTATGGGCGTTTTTACAAAAAATACCCAAAAAAACCCCATCAAACGAATAATTCTTAAATTTAAATGTGTGGGAGATGTCAGGGAACAAGATGAAGCAGTCTTCAAACAAATTACCTACCTTTTTTGAGTCAAAAGGCAGAAGAAAGGCCTCAACACGTGCTGCGCCAGCAGCAAGGGAAGGAGATGAAGATTCGGATACATCTGTAAATAAGGATCCCTTGCAGCGTTCAAATCCACCGTCTCCAACATTGGGTGAGTCCTCCTCACAGCAGGAACTTTCTTTAAATGCGATTAAGATGCTGTTAAATGAGACACAAATACAGATCAAAATGACATGACAGCAATGATAGATTCACTAAAGAAAGACATACAAGATATAGGTGACCGGACAAATCACCTGGAACAAAAAAGGAGGAATTTGCCTCCGCACACAAAACAATGGCTGATGCCCAGCAGTCTTTACAGACAGATATGGAGGCCCTTTGTTTAAAATTGAGTGACTTGGAGGACCGCTCCAGACGAAATAATGTAAAAATTCGGGGGATCTCTGAGGACATATATTAAGAAAAACTGACTCAACATGTCCATTATATTTAAGACGATACTAGGGGACATTGATCAACCCGATATCCGTCTAGACAGACTGCACAGACTTCCGGAACCGCCACATATTAAAACAAACGTACCCAGGGATGTTATCACCCGTATTCACTTTTTTGATGTGAAAGATTCCATCCTGCAAATAATGCGGTTAATCGAGAAAATGGATGCTCCGTTTCATCAGATTCAACTATCACGCGACCTGTCACAATACACGTTAACCCAACGAAGAAAGTTTTCTGAATTAACATCGATACTGAGATCCAAAGATATTCCTTATAAATGGGGCTACCCAACCCGCCTTGTATTGACCAAATGAGGCAAAACACACATGTTTTGGGCACCTGAAGAATGTAAACTAGCAATGCAAGAATGGGAGCTTATCCCTGAACCAGCATCAAAAGGGTTAACCACTGCCAAGATCCCCCACATGAAAAAGCTACAAAAGAATGGGTCACACAACCACCAAAGTAAGGTGAGCAAAGAGCTTTCATTATTTACATGTTTACAAGTTTGTTGAAAGAAAAACGAAAAGTTAATCTTTAAGTGACAAAATTTCGCTAAGGACTACAAATCCATTTGGAACTCAAAGTGTTAAAGTGTTTCTCCTTTCACAATGTGAACTGCTGTTTATACCCCCCAGGATGCTACTGGCTCACCACTCTGTGATTTACACAGGGGCATCTGACATCTAAGGTAAACAAACAGGAAGCACAACTGTTATCTGCTAAACAGACCATTAGTGAAGAGAATACACCAAAGGGATATAAAAAGTATGTCACAGTACAAACAAGGAGTTAACAGACCATCAAGATGGGTGCAGTGAGCAAGCCTGAGAACACTTTCTACCTCTCCCAAAAGAGCAGCTGTGGTATGGCTGGGACTGTGAAGATCCTTACTCTGCATTAAAAACTCTTTCCTGCGGCTCATTACAAAAGAAGAGATAATCAAACAAGTTCATGTTGGTAAACACAATATTGATAACTCAAGCACATTGATGTAAATGGTATAATAGCAATATTGTGTCTAGTGCCTAACAACAAGTTAAATGTCTGAACTTTTTAATGGTTAAAACATAGGAGGAGGGGAACTAGGAAGACCTAGCATTCTCTTATTTGGTTTAAAAATGCTTTTATATTTTTATTTCATTTTTTCCTTGCTCCATTGCTATATAATGTTCAAATAAAAAAATAAAACTAATACTCCCCAATTGCAAGCAGCTTCCGACAACACTCTTCCTCAAAGTGTAAACAAACACGAACAATGGAACATGGAGCGCATATATATGGGAAAAAATAAACAAAAATAATAGTGCAATATGTAAACACTAAAAATAATATTAATAAGATGTCAGATCCACTCACAAGCGGGCTGGATAAAACAGGCTCATCAAAGGATTCAGTAGAATTTAATAACTTCTTAAAATCAGTAAAAACAAATGAACCAATGATGATGCAGTATTTTACACAGAGGTAATCTAGGAAGTCTAGATACACTTACGGTTAGACGTGGCACAGCTATAGTAAAATAGTGTGCAAAACTTCGCTCCCCTATTGGCGTCAGTCTCAGCGGACCTGAGGAAATGGTCCTTCAGCCACATCTCCTGGTTTGGGAGTGTGAGTGTACTCAAAATGAATATCCTCCCTCGCATCCTCTATCTCCTGCAAACTCTCCCTGTCTACTTGACCCATTCCTTCCTTAAACGGTGAACTAGGACCTTTACAAGGTACGTCTGGTTCAACCGTCCCCCTAGACTGGCTCTCTCTTACCTAATCGGTACTAAGGAGTGTGCCGGGTTGGGCCTCCCGGACTTCGAGGGATACTGGGTTGCTTCCCAGCTCCGGAGGGTAATAGAATGGTCGTCTCACTCACACAAGCACTGGGTTCAAATTGAAAACTCCCTCTTTCCCCATGACATTGCTGCAATACCTTGGCTTTCACGGACGCACCGCCTTCCCAACATACCGCAACACCCAACCATCACTCCGACGCTACGCGTCTTTCATAAGACCCTCGCCAAGTATCCCATCACGACCTGTCCTGACCCCAATCTCTTCCAAACCTGACTTCCCTCCGGGTCTGACCCACGCTGATATACAGGTTATTGTGCCTGCACGGGAAAAGGTGCTTCGTGTCACCTTTACACCAGGAACTCTATTCGCCCCATATCGGACTTTGTGTCTGGTGTGCCCGCGCCCTTTAGGGCAACTTTCCTGTACCATCAGATTAAACACTTCCTGTCCTCCCTGTCCCCCGCCTCTGACTTGACCAGACCGTCGAATTACTCTATATAGACTCCTCCAGACATTCCCACTTTCTCTCCACACTATATAAACTCCTCTTGACGTACCGTACCCCTAGGAAACCGTACTTCCTCAGTCTGTGGGAAAGGGACTTGAACCGCACGTTCAAGCCGGACGAGTGGGACAAAATGATATCGCTTACGCTTAGAGTGGTCATATCTAGTAGGTTGCAGGAGTCAGCTTACAAGCTCCTTACCAGGTGGTACAGGGTGCCTACATCGCTTTCTCCCTCACGCTTCCCCATCATGTTGGCGATGTGGGATCGACGAGGGTTCTTATATGTACTTATGGTGGCACTGCCCCCTAGTGCAACCCCTATGGGCGGCTGTGGCCGCGGTGATACGGGCAGTTGACGACCCCGATTTCCAGACCAACTCCGAGTCTATGCTGCTGCATCACACTCCCTCCAGCATGGGTTCCTACAAGAGGTCACTCACCATCCATTTTATTACCGCGGCCAAGGCTACCATCCCTTGCTTCTGGAGGCAGGCTAGACCCCACCCCTGTTTCTGTGTGGCTTTAGAAAGTTAAATGTCAGATGGAGGACTTGGTCATGACTTCCAGGGGTTTTGGCTACAAAAACAGGCTAAAATGGCTACCATGGAGGGAATTCCTGGCTTCTCCGTCTTTTCGAACCGTCCTGGGCGGCTATATCGATACTCCTCCTGACTCAAACGCAACCTGAGCAGATCCTCTCTCCGCGACGGCTTGCCCATACGTATTTTCCCACCAGTCCTACTCGTCTTTGTAGTTCGCTACATTTTGTGGACTCTCATAGACGGTGCTCTATCCATTTATTTATCCATTTACCCACTTATCCATGCATCCATACATACATCCAATTGTACATTCATAATTACGTGCTTTGTTTTGTTTTATTTTGATGTACCTGATGTACGTTGTACTGTTGTGTCATGATGCCTGCTGTATCTTGTCCTCGACTGTACGCAACCTTACCTTCTTTTCAATAAAACGGAGATTTGAAAAAAAAAATAGTGTGCAAAAGTGTATATAGGAAAAAACTGTCCCAAATCAGCAAATGTTCCGGTATATAGTTCTCTCTCAACGCGTTTCGACAATCGCTCGTCGGCTTCCTCAGTGTCACGTTCTGCCCAGGCTGCGGAGCTGCATATCTGTCCTGCTTTAGTTTCTCTGCTTTGCTTTGATCCATTCCTGGATTTCCTTTTGCTTTGTTCTATTTTCCATTCCTTGCTTCTGCTCCGGCTCTTTGCTTCAGCTCTGCTTCCTTTATTAGGTGTGCCCCACCTGTGTGTTCTGTTTGTCTCAGTCTGCAGTTTGCAGTCTAAGGTATGTCTCAGTGCTATGTGTTTGGTTTCCATGTTTGGTTTGTTTTGTATCTTTGTCAGCAGGGATTAGCGTTAGGACCCACCGTCATTGGAGTACTTTGGCGTAGTGGTGGGCTAAGCATACTATGGCCATATCATGTGACGAAATCTCCAATAGTTATCTTGTAGTCCTAGGCTAGTTTCTGTATTCATGTTTGTCTGTCTTTTATGTACCTTTGCCCTTCTTCCTTGAATCATCTGAGGATTCTGGTTCCTCTCTCCTCTCCCCATGTCCCAGTTAAGATTTCCTATCCTTGCTTAAAGGAAGAAGCGTCCGAGGGTTCCGGCTCCTCACTCCTTCCCTGTGTTCCTTGCCTTCTTCCCTGTCCTTTGTTGTGCCCTGTACCATGTATGTCTTGTCAGGTTATGTTTATTCCTTGTCTTGTGCCTGTTTATGCTTTGCCCTATTCATGTCATGTTTCTAGCCACTTCTCATGTATATCTTATATCATGTTTCTTGCCTGGTCTCCCTTTCCCTTGCTTGTTATGTGTCTGCTCTATTAACCCTTTGCTTAGCCTTCATTCTCCCAGCCTGCAGCATCCTGCTCGTGATCCATGGGATATTCTTCATGCCTGCTCCAGGGTGCCTGCAGGATTCGTTTTTGTTCTGGACTACATCTGCTGCCATATCAGGGTGCTGGTGTTTGGCTGCACTAACCTAGGTGCTCAACGCCTGGGCGAGTGTGGTCACCCTGCAACCAGGCCCTGCCCCAGACTCCACTGCTGCATCGTGACTCCTGTAAACTACATCGGGCGCGCTGGGTCCTTCCAGTCACCAGCTTGGACCCAGTCCGTGACACATGGCTGCAGGCAAACGGCCAGGAGTTCGCGGAGTGGAGTTTGCCGTACCCGTCAGCCCTTCCAGTGGGCCTCCGTACCCGTCAGCCCTTCCAGTGGGCCTCCGTACCCGTCAGCCCTTCCAGTGGGCCTCCGTACCCGTCAGCCCTTCCAGTGGGCCTCCGTACCCGTCTGCCCTTCCAGTGGGCCTCCGTACCCGTCTGCCCTTCCAGTGGGCCTCCGTACCCGTCTGCCCTTCCAGTGGGCCTCCGTACCCGTCAGCCCTTCCAGTGGGCCTCCGTACCCGTCAGCCCTTCCAGTGGGCCTCCGTACCCGTCAGCCCTTCCAGTGGGCCTCCGTACCCGTCAGCCCTTCCAGTGGGCCTCCGTACCCGTCAGCCCTTCCAGTGGGCCTCCGTACCCGTCTGCCCTTCCAGTGGGCCTCCGTACCCGTCTGCCCTTCCAGTGGGCCTCCGTACCCGTCTGCCCTTCCAGTGGGCCTCCGTACCCGTCTGCCCTTCCAGTGGGCCTCCGTACCCGTCTGCCCTTCCAGTGGGCCTCCGTACCTGTGCCTGAGCCGGTACGCATGCATGATCCACTACCTGAGCTTAAGCCGGTACCCGTGCATGAACCAGTACACGTGCCTGGCCCGGTGGTACTCTGTTCTCGTCCGCCCTTCCAGTGGGCCTCCGTTCCCGTACCCGTGCCTGAGCCGGTACACATGCATGATCCACTACCTGAGCTTAAGCCGGTACCCGTGCATGAACCAGTACACGTGCCTGGCCCGGTGGTACTCTGTTCTCGTCCGCCCTGCAAGAGGGCTTCTCCTAGTTCCAGTACCTGCCTTGCTCCATTACCTGCCTTGTTCCAGTACCTGCCTTGCTCCAGTACCTGCCTTGTTCCAGAACCTGCTATGTTCCTGATTTGCGGCCAGCACCCCAGTAAGTGGACTCCTAAGTCGAGTACCCTGTAAGTGGGCAACCTGCTGTGTACCCTGAAAGAGGGTTTCCTGAGTTGCGGCCAGCACCCCAGTAAGTGGACTCCTAAGTCGAGTACCCTGTAAGTGGGCAACCTGCCGTGTACCCTGAAAGAGGGTTTCCTGAGTTGCGGCCAACGCCCCACTAGTGGACTCCCAGGATGAGTGCCTGCATCCGGGCTACCCTGGTCGAGTACCCTGCAAGTGGGCAACTTGCCGTGTGCCCTGCAAGTGGGCAACCTGTTGCCTGAACCTGCACCCGTGCCTCTGCCTGAACCTGCACCCGTGCCTCTGCCTGAACCTGCACCCGTGCCTCTGCCTGAGCTTGTGCCAGTTCCTGCCTGTACCCGTTCCAGCC